>BGPR01035137.1:0-10644 GCA_013235015.1 Araneus ventricosus
TTAATGTTGAAATTTTAACGTTTATAAACAAAATTAAATCTAAAAAACAGTCAGTGTTTGTTGAACAATAATAACTAGACATTTTGTCCCATTTTAAAGTAATTACTTTTGAACTCTAATTTCATAATTTATTCTACTAGCAAAACGTAGTTATTAGCGAAAATCGCTCTCTCTTTGACTTCAAATCATATTCTCAACTCAAAAAATTAATGAAATCAAGAAAAAGGTTTAAAATAAATCGTAATGAATCGAATCGAACGATGTATTAGCGGAATCTATCTTCTACTCTCAGAGTTCAACTGGCTCAATGGTTAGCGTCTCCGCTTCGGAACCGGGAGGTCGCGAGTTCTATCCCGGGTTGTGTTCGTGCTCTGTTTTTGCTATAATTTGCAATGAGTTTGACACGTCAAACTTGTTGCAAGTTCGTTTCATGGTGACTTCGGAGCTTTCGTTAACTTGCTGCAAGCTTGCACTCTTGTCATGACAAATTTGTGGCAAACTTGCACTCTTGTGATGACAAATTTGTGGCAAACTTGCACTCTTGTCATGACAAATTTGTGGCAAGCTTGCTGCAAACTAAAATTGCTATCTGGGATTGGGCTTCGCACCCAAGGGGACCCGCCCCGGTGTGCAATTGCTCCCTGCAGCCTACAAACAAATACATTGTACTGTGGTGCCAGACTGGCGGCATCCCACGTCATTCCCGCCGCGCCTCTAGCGGATCTAAGGAGAACTGGCCAGTTGACGTTCTGACATCCAGACGGGATGTTCGCAAAAGACGCTTGCTCCAAAGACGATTGCGACGAAGGGAATGTGTGTGACTCTTCAACGATTATTACTTTTGTGTTTTGTAAATATTTAATCATCTCATTTAATCATCTAACTGTAATTAGAAATCATCATTAAATCTTTTCATTGAAAGAACTTGTCTTCAGTTGGCCATCCCTGACACCCACAGTACTTTCGCTGTTGTCGAATTAGTAAAATAGTGTAATTAATATGGTTTTTATATCCTGTATGTAATTCCTATATACAGAACAAGAATTTAACTGCACTTGTTCTGTTCGAAGGTACTGTACAGGGTTTCAAATGATATTTTCAGGGATGGTTGAAATTATCTTCTAGCTGAGGAGAGTTTAATTTTTGTAGGATTAAAAGTTTTGCAAGCAATATTTTAAAATTATATTGAAAAAAACATTTTCGATTTAATTTTCTTTGAAAAAAAGTTCGAATGTTCTAAAATATGAAAGAATTAAATAAGACAGTAAAATTTAAAGTTCAAATTTTGAAATATCTCACTCATAAAATATCTTATTGTTTTATTAACTCATTTTGAAAGATTTTCATTTTTTTTTCGGAATGCACAAAGATTCTTTTCCGTAGGGCCCCGCATTTCCTAAGACCGGCACTGATGGCCATTGACAGGATGAAGCTACAAAATGTGTGGAAAGAATTCGACTACCTTCTGGGTGTGTCATGTGACCCAGGGGGCCCACATAGAACATTTGTAGAGTATGCAAAAAACTTGATGAGTTTGCGATTATTTTCATACATCACTCATATTTGTACGTGTAATACTTTTGAATATACATGGTGCCCACTTAAATAAGGGTCACTCTCCCCCCTTAACTTCAGAACGACGGAAGCTTTAATCATGAAAGTGTGCCTAGGTATAGTAAAACGTCTATGCGCTGTGCGATGAGACAATTTACAACGCCACCTGGTGGAAAACTTCGGAGTAGCGTTCCTATCTTGAAAACGGTATAATATAGAGTAAAAAAAGTCAATTACAAAGTTGTAGAGCATTATCGATGTAGTACAAAAAGACACTTTGTACTCGTTAATAAGATGAACAGAAAGCTTAAAATGTATATTTGATTCTTCGGAATTTCCGAAATTTTGAAGTCACAAAGCAGGCTGAAAAAGAGAAAAAACAATTAGTTTATCACAAAATAACTTTATTTTCGGTGTTCAAAGTGCTCTCCGTCATCTACAATACAGATTTGAGCCCATGTTTGAATTTAACTTTACACACGTTTTAGCAAATAATTGGCGCGCTAGCATCAATAGTAATACGTAATCGAAGGTCCTGCAATGTTAGCGGTAAAGTCGCCTGCTGTTTGAGTTATTCCTACAGGAAAAAGAAAAATGAGCCATTTTCTGTCTGAAAAATAACATTTTCTCTTTTTGTCCATGTCTTGTGACGTCATAATTTCGGAAAATGCGAACAAACAAATGTGCATCTTATAATTTCTTTTCTTCGTATTAATGTAAACAAGGTGTCTTTTTGTACTAAATCGATAACGCTCTGCAACTTTGTATTTGACATTTTCCCCGTACTATGCACCGTTTTCGAGATAGGAACGCTAACTTCGGAGTTTGCCACCAGATGTCGCTGTAAGTGGGCTCATGGTTTAGCGCATTGACATTTTACTATGCCTAGACACTACTTTCATAACTAAATTTGCTGTCGTTCTGAAGTTAAGAGGGGGTGGCCCTTATTTAAGTGGGTACCCTGTATAAAGGATCACGTGATAGTTGATTTTGAAAATAATTTATTCCACATTTTTTCACATTCCTGAAGGATCAAGTGACAGTTGATTGAAAAATAAAATAATCTTCATCGCGAATCGCGGAGTCAATGGGCTTTCTTTGTTAATTATTTAATTTTAATCTGTAGTCAAAAATAATTAATTTAACGTGATTTCACCTACCCTATGTCCGTTCCTGGGTTTCAAGCTACAACTCTGCCAATTTTCATCCAAATCGTTTTGGTAGTTTTGCCGTGAAAGCGTAACAAACAGACAGATACACTTTCACATTTATTATATTACTAGCTGTTACCCGCGACTTCGTGCGCGAAGAATTTGAATTATTCTTTTTTTTAATTCTCGAATGTAAATGTTTTGTTACATTTTGAATGGGGAAAGTAAAAGTTCTGACGGTTGATAATACTTAATTGGACGGCTGACAGGAGTGTACTGTACATGTATGCTGATATAGTTATGTAAATTGTTTATCTATGATAATATACTTTTGTATACCACGTCATTTGCACGGATGTAGAGGTTGTGTGGGCTGTACACACGTGAACAGGCCACATATAGTTGCCCATGGGAAAAATATGGTTTTTCCAAATGTACGCCTGCCACTTTCAGTGTCTGCCCCTGAGCCTCGCAAATGATATTTTTAAAGGGATTTGTTACCTTTTGAACTAAGATGATAAATCCTTCGGTGTTATCGGAAGGCGTGGAATTAAAACACTCTCTGTTCTCCCTATATCAGTCATAACAGTAGCTTTCACGACGTTTGTACCTAGGTGTGTAATTTGTAACCGTGTGCCATTGCGCAGTCTCGGTATATCGAGGTTACGTATTAGTAGTACTGGCACACCGACTTTCAATCTCGGCTTGTCGGAAGGTGCCCCTGACAATTCTAAGATCTTGAAGAGCTCTACAGAATATGATGTTCCTTGTTAATGCCCATTACCGTATCTACAGAAGGATATTCAGTAACATCTCACTGTGAAAATTAAACAAAACATCGAGATAATAATTCACTAACGTCATTGGATCACTGTGTAACCTTATTAAAAGCTGTAAATGCTACGGCAACAGGAAACCGGAAGTGTAAAGTCTCCTTTGTTGTTTATGGTCAAAGAAAGCAATATTTTCTTATATTAACTTTAACACTGGCGAAAGCCCGCGCGCGAAACAGTAATTTGGCTTGAATTTATTTCTATAAGAATAAAAAGTCTTGTTAGAAATTACGTTACAAAAATATTTTTAAACCTTAATAACAATCAGAAAAAACATTTCATTCCAATGGAATTAATAGCATTAAAAAGATCATTTTCTGGTCTTTAAAATGGCATAAAAATAATTGTTGTCTAATAAATATTTCAGAAGTTATTGGCAAGAAACGTCTAAGCATTAGGCTTAAAAACGGCTAATTTTCGTTATTTAATTAAATATCTTAAGAACTAATTAACTCTGAAAGTTGAAAATAGCACCGTTGACCTAGATATATGCTCTAGAATGTTGTGTGTAAATTTCATGTCGCTACCGTTCACAGTTTCGGAGGAGTTCTTGTGACCGACAGACAGACACATACCATGTATTTTCTGCTTTATGTTATAGATACGTATTTATAAACATAAGCAAAATTTTCAGAAATAAAAGTAACTTAGTTCAAAGTCTAATCATTGTCTAGCAACGGAGTAGCTATAAATTTGTGTTATTTCAAAATTGTCTGCACGTTTTTAAAAATTATTAAATTTTAAAAAATGAATAAAAAATGAAGGAAACATGTTACAGAAATAAATTTGGCATCATTGAAAAGGTAAATTTGTAACTTTAAGATGGTATAAAAATAATTTTTATTAACTGCAGCGATTTTTTAATCTAATTAAATAAGTTTAGAGTTCTTTAAGAAACAATGAAAACATTTCCAAACGATATATAAAAATAAATAAATAAACAGGAAAAATAATGGTAAAGTGCAACATTGCCTAGCAACTGAGAATCATTAAATTTGCTTTATTTCAAAATCGTATGCGTGTCAACTCTTTATTAAATTTTGAAAAATTAATAAAAATTGAAGGAAAAATATAGCAGAGATAAAATTGGTATCATTAAAATGGTAAAATTTTGAACTTTAAGAGGATATAAAAATAATTTTTGAGGTATAATTTACTCCGAACTTACAGCGGAAAAACGGTTTCGGTTAATTTTTAATTAACTGACTGTTTAATTAAATTTTGCGCTTTGAAAAGTTGACAGGTATCTTCCCTTTCTCCTAAATAACAAGTGTGCAAAGTTTGGTTGAAATCAGTGCCGTGGTTTAGGAGGAGATGTGGAACATACATTCATACCCACAATGACTTTTATTTATATTACGGGTGAATACGCATTATGTTCCCCTTAGTTTTCTACCGACTCTCAACATCAGTTGACATTGACTATAATGAAGGTCCAGGCCATTATTTTCTTCCTCGAGGAATGTTGAAATATCACTCTACCACTATATTCTGACCTGTTCCGTTCTTGTGACTCAAGAGGTAATTTAATCACTAATTGATTGACTTTTGAAAGTCCCGAGTATGCTACCATCCACGGGGTTTAAATTTCATAAAGTCCAAAATTCTTGAAATTTCATGATTAAAGGCTTAAAAACAGAAAATAAATAAGTGTATTAACACTCTAGAGTAATTTTTGATTAATATGCAGTCCTCTCTTACAAAGGGCTGTCGTAAATCTTCACTTAGATTCTCCTCTTTTATATTTTTAGAGGATACTTTTAGTTATCCTCTTTCACAGTAATTTACTGATGTCTAAAAGTACCCGGGAGTATAGGGAGTAAACAACAAAATTTAAAAATTTTGTTACAAAATTAGCTAGCTTTCCCGAACACTATTGCTTTTTTATGATACCTGGTTTTAAACAGCTAAAAAGAAATAACAATTTAATTTTTCCCAGAAAAGTAGGGGGCGACTGCCACCCTTACTCTCCGCCACTGCTCTTTCAAGACTTCACAATGAAATCAAAGAACTTATTCTATATATACCAACGTTTCACATCCGAGATTTGGAACATAATCTGCGAAACTTTGTTCAAAGTTCGGCAGAACTAATAGTTACCGCTACATTTGAAGTTAAACGGACATGAGTTCGCTTAAAAACCAAATTCACAAGAAAAATATGAATCTTCTGCTGTTTTGGGTCTTCTGCGAAATAGGGCAAAAGACATTCTCTTTTGTGTTAACCGATTAAAGTTTAGTTTGTTTTGATTTGCATCACGTTTTAATGCAACATGAGAATTATTTTAGGATGGGCCTTGTAAATTTGAACTGTGGTCAGATGACGAGGACGACGACGGGGCCCTTACCCCCTCTTCAAACTTGCGCACCACACTAACAGGACGAAGATTGACTCTCAACAGATAATCGATTAAAAGAATCACCTCCAAAAGTCGTCATTAAATGAGTAATTTCTATTTTTCCAGCTGAGTTTTTGATTTGATCAAATTTATTTGTCCAGTCTCACTATGTCTAATATTACTATAAAAAAGATTATATAGAAAAGATTATGTGGAAGATTAAATGAAGTGGAGATACCGAATTATCTGTAGATGCAAAGCAGAAATTTCTAAAATAATTTGTGACGTCGTGTTACCACGAGTAGCGTGAATCAACAGCTAAACTAGTATCAAATCTAATAATTTTATTTTAAAGTTACTCTTGGTTATTATAGATTACAAAATAAGCAATAATTTATGTACAGAATATTACAGACGCGAGTAAATTTACAGGATGGTGTTTGAGACAGCCTCTGCAAGTAGAAATAACAATCACTTAGAGCAATGGCTCTACTGAAATCTATTGAATGTTCAATAATTGAAAGTTCATGAGCATCCGCTCATCTCGAATAAACTCGAACAGTTCAGTTACGAGAGCTATGCTCTCCTAAAACAGTTAAAGCGAAGCGTACAGCTTCTTAACCTGCTTCTCTCAGCTACACAACTGGCCTCATGGGACCCAGTTATTTCTAAAACCGATCCGAAGATCCAGCACTCGAAACACGTTGCTATGATCGGAATCCGATCAATAAATGATCACCAATCGAAAATCAACTCTCTCTCTCACTTTTCTTTTTTGCCGCAGCTTAAATCTCGTTTTCCTAGGGACGAGGTCCGCCCAACATGTTAAGATTTCCGCCCCAATTCGTGAGGTCCACCAATGAGATCTTCCTTTCACCAGGTGGTTGATTTATGTCCAGTGACAGTCTTGGCTATTAGCGGTATCGTCTGTGGATAGTCTCGTCTCAGTTCAACTGAGAAGGGACATCCATCACTCCTTCTTAATTGGGAGTTTCCGAAAAGGTTTTGTGTGACAAGTGTCACTAGATATGGAGTGAAAAGAAGCCCTTTGTACGAATTCTCTTGTGGAGTTTTGCCTACAGGTCCAGGTGGCTACTTTGGCGGGGCCGATTTTAGCAGCTGTTCTGGAATCTTCACAAGTTTGACGACGTGAAGATATGCTACATCTTATAGAAAAATTACTTGGAGAGAAAGTTTCAAGTAATTTCAAAGGCAACATATCCAATTTTGTCTTATAAAATCTTGAGAATAAGATTGAAGCTCTAATGCCTATTGTTGCCAATAGGATACATGTTGAGAATTTTATTAAATCAATTAACAATATATAGATAGCGGCCTGAGTGCTGGAAAAAAAATTGATGTTTTTCACTTGCAGCTGCATCTTTTCAGCTTTGCACGCTTGAGAATATCATATTTTATTCTACATGGTTGAAGGAAATTCCTTATCTGTATTATTATTTATTAAAATTCTTCTGACTAATGATTACTATGAAAACAGAAAATGATATTAAACAAATGAGGCAAAATTTAAGAGCTGATAAAAAATCAAAAAGCCTAATTTAAGTTCAAGTATATGAACAAACAAGAATTAAATTACCGAAGAAAATACGAAGAAAAAATATTAAAATTATTTCAAACAGCAAAAGAATGTTCATTCCTTAATAATGTAAAAGCGCAACTTAAATTTAAATGATCTTTCTTAAGACAAAGATTGTCAAGAATCATGCGGTACTTCAAAAGTTGTACTCCATTGCCTAGAATGTTCTTGCGTAACGAACAGAAATTATGCACTACGAAATAGATTCGAAACTTGAATTAGCCCTGGTCATTTTACGTTTATGATGCAACTCTGAGGGGGAGGGGGGCTTCGAGTACGAGGATGAGAAGTTACCAAATAAGTTAGCAAGCTCTTAGTTCCCTTGCCGGCACTATGATAGTGCTGTGCCTGGTTCTGGACTGGACGGACCCTATCGCCTTGTAAGAATTCTATACATCAGATGCTCGTAATGGGACCTATCTTGCATGGTTCAGCAGTCGGATTATTATCTGTGGCAATTCGGTCACTCACTTCTCCTTGTGATTATCATGTGAGTGGGTGGTTTATTAGCTGAGTAACTCGTTTCAGGGCTGTTTGAGGATGGATCTGGTGGTGCTGAACCTATTCAGATGACGAGGCGTGGGACGACTGTTCATGTCTCCGCACTCCCTCTTCAAACTTCCACACGCCTGACAGGAATTCAGAATCAGGTGGGTCGAGAGAGGGACAGGAATACTAAAAATTTTCATCTCCTGTGACAGATATCTGAGCCTCTACTCTTATATAATACAAAACACTTTAATTTTGAATTTTACTCTTTAAGCCTTAACAATCACCATGTTAATACTTTCAGTTATTTAATAAAGCTGGCCAGAAATAGAGACAACAAATATTTTTTTATACAAGTATGAAGTGGAATGAAGAAGGCACTAGAAAGTAGAAAATTTTCCAGGTCTTGACCAGAAAGAATGTTCTCCATTTTGTATTTTTTAAAAGTAAAATTCTATGAAACAGTTCTGCCAGGCAATTTTGGTAAATCAAAATTCTAGGTTTAGCTCAGGAGGAGGGCTACAGCCAGCCCCCTAGTTCTCCATGACACACACAAGGTGAGCAATTTCCTCATTGAAGATGAGCCAGACTTGCTCACGACGGATTTTTGTGAAATCAGGGTTTCTAATGAACGACTCTCAGTTGCCAGCAGAGTGGTGCAATTTCGAGAGTATTGGAAGATTGACCTCAGGTGTTATGAGCTACAAAAATACAATTTTAGTACGAAAATTATGCAGGAAACCGGATATGTATTCATTCCATTTAACTTTTTTCATGCAACATTTTTTAATACTTTAAAAGTGGTTAATTTATTGGACTGTAACACATGAAGAAACCATCAAATTGATAACAAATAATGTAAAAATATAATAACGATTTTATTATAAATGTAACATTCATTATTATATACTATATGATATCAAGCTTTATACAAGGAAAAGAGACGGGTCATTTCATCATGGAAGGAGACGATGTGATTCGATCTTCTTTTATGAGGGCATGGGCGTTATTTCTTCATAGCTAAGTATTTTAGTACATCCCGCATTGAAATTTGAAGTTTACACCAGCAGCGCATTGTTATTGAAGCTTGTCTGGCGTGAAAAGAGCCAGTATGGAATACGCAGGTGCCATTTACAGACTAAAATTCCCAGCAAGGCTTCGTGATTTGAAAGAAAAAGAAAGTTGCAAACCGTAATTATGAAAGTAGAAATGTATTTAGTGAGTGTATCGTTAAGATTCTTTGGAAGAATTAAAAAAGATGATATCCTTATATTTATAATTCTTACTGAGTATACATTCTTAGTTATGGTAGCTTTTTTATAAAAAATTCATTTGGATTAATCAACAATCCAAAACAAAGTGTTTGTAGTATGATTATATTTGCTATAGTCAATGAAAACAGAAAGCCAGAATTATTAAGAACTACGGAGAGTCAAGCAATGTTTGGTCTTGGCGTTTTAATGTCAATTTATATCAGAAAATATCAGATTCCGGTGACAAGGATGAAAGCCTGGATTTCCAGTATAATGCTGAACAATCTTCTTTTAAAACTGTGCAGTTGCTGCGAGTAATACATATACTACTATAAGAGTACTCCCGAAACCTTTTCACCAAGTTCTAAGATGGAAATGGTTTTCTCAGCAGTTCTCACTGTATGTTCAGTTGGCATGACATCAGTACGTAGCTTCTTCACGTATAATCGTCACTGTGCAGTTCATCTATCTGAACCATTCCTCTTGGTAAGTGACACTGATGGATTGCTTTCTTTTCTGTGCTCTTTGCCTGTGAAACCACTTAGGACGGACTCGTTTTTTTAAAGCTTTTCCCCATTCTCGGCCCAGGGCCATTGATAGGATTATTCAGAATTATATTTTACATGCTTACAAAACCTGGCACTGAAAAAAATGTGTTTTGAACTTAAGATGATTTTATTAAAAGCAGACCATAAGCAGTGTGGAAGTTATTTTGGCTTCCTTCACAGATGAGACAATTTCAAAGTATGAGACAAACGATAAATGCAAGTTTTTCCCTCCAGATTAATGCTTTCCTATTTTCATGAAGGAATTGTTAATATTTTGCAGTTTAGAGCAGTCTCATTTGACTCCTTCTTGTCTGAACCTTAGACCAACACCTCTTCTCAGTGTCTTTTTCCAGCTATGTTGAGGACTGGAAGCAGATCAAACAAAGGCAGTTTTAGAAAGTAAAGGGTGGCTGTGAGACTTGGGTGTATGAGACGTTGTGCATGACCTTGGTTGACATGCTCCAACCCATGGGCAGCTCAGGGAGACTTCAGCCACCCCTCACTTACCAAAAAAATCAGGCCTTACCCTCATTTCAGTTAAATTAAATCCATCAAAAATGAATCTGACTGAAACACCTTTGAATATATCAAAGATTTCCAATTCATTTTTTGTCTTCTGGTCAAGGTTTTAGAGCTACAGATACGCTTTTCAAAGCTTTGCAATCAAGAATCCTTCAAAATTTTTTATTTAGATTGAGACAGGTTAATGCAACAAAGACAGATCCCAGAGTAATTTTTTTGAAAAAGTTGCCGTTCATGGTAACGATATTTTGTGAAGTAAAGTCTATTAACTATAAAACTTCCACATCTGAAAGGTGTATGTTCAGAGTAGGCTGGCAGTTCATGCATATACAAAGTGTTAAATCGTTCAGCAGCCAGCA
>BGPR01035138.1:0-16125 GCA_013235015.1 Araneus ventricosus
TCAGTTTCTTCCGCTCTTCTCTTCTGGCCATGTTCTGCCATTACTGTCAATAGGCTATTATTTTGTTTTTCTGTTTCTTCTGTCCTGACCACTTTTTGCCATAGTTGAAAATCGGCGGTTTCTTTCTTCTTCAGTTGCAGCAACTCTTCTTTCCTGTTTCATAATTGCCTGCTGTCTACAGGCAGCATCCCCTGCAACTCCGCTTTACTTTTTATGCATCGGAAATAGAGAGAATTGAACAAAGCAAAAATAGTAACTTCCAAATATCTTGCACGGGCTATCTCGAATAATGCGTCATTCCATGGCGGAGAGCAGAAGTGAGGTCATGTGACACAAACGCTTAGATAAACCAGCGTTGCTTGGGATAAATATTTTTTCATATTCCCGCGTCCAGTTTATAAACACATGAAGCAAGATACATTACATACATACGTGGCCCGGCGTTGCACGGCTATGTCGAATAATGCGTCGTTCCCTGGCGGATAGAAGAAGTGAGGTAATGAGTCACATACCCAACATACTCTCCTAAATAAATAAGGAGTAAAGACAAGTTTTAACTGCATAAAAAATTTATCTGATGGTGATTTTGTCCTTCAATAACATTTAGACGGCGCACAGTGGGATATTTGACGAATCTGGGCGGCCAAAAGTCGATTTTATAAACTACAGACCAGGATCGAATGGATGTATACATTTTAAAGCTGAATAACTGGGGAATCGCGTGATACCATTTTTAACTCTCTTAACTGACCTTGACCTCTGTATTATTAGCTCAAACTGGAGTGTTGTGTGAAGTGTATCCTGCGTCAAATAGTTGTTGCTTCAATCGTTCCATTTTCGAATGTGAATACCTTCATTTCTAGATGTAATTAAAATCTAACAGTTATGGATAATGATGAGGCAGGTATGTGTTCATATTTTTTATGGATTTGAATTGTTAAAAAATTAGTTTTAATAATTGCAAAAGTAATTGAAAATAACGCATTTTTTTTCAAAATTTTTTTTGTATGTTGCGCAATCTCGAAGATTTTTGTTATATTTCCAAACATTTCCACGCTAAATTTCTTTTTGTATCAATAAATTTAGACCTTTATGTTTGTGTTTTTGTTTAAATTAGCCACTGATTTGCCCAACTTTTGAAATGAAGGGATTTCAAACATTGCTCAAACATTCAAAATTTTCCAGTAGGCATTCCAATTACTTTGCATTTAATCTCTTATTTATGATATGAATTGCAATTTAAAGAAAATTGTTATGAATATTTTCAAAACGATCATATGTGTGTAATTTTCTGACATTTTGATTGGAATAAAGTTATATCAATTATAAAAATTACTTAAAACATTGCGTTCAATCCATTTTATCTCTTTTTAGGATTTTGCAAAAAGTACTAAAATTGTTCTTTGTCAACATTTAGTTATCTAAAAAGAAGTCGAGTCAAAGTTGCTTATGTTTTTGTAAAAAGTTACCACACACTCGTACGATTTTTTTTTTAAAAAAAAGAGGTTCAAAATTTAGATATCTAAATTGCATATATTTACTATGCACTTTTTTTGTTTCTATTTTACTCTAGGGTCATCGGGTGTCAAAGTAATGATTCGAAGAGAGTTATTTAACATTATGCAACAACAAAATTTGCCAAATATACATGAAAAATAAACTCGAAAATTATCTTCTTCAAAGTGATACTTTTGATGACGATGAAATTTTAAAAAATAAAGCACAATTTCTCCCATTTTAAATCTCAGTTAAAGATCAGATGGATTGCTTTAATATATCGTTTTAAAGTAATTCTAGAAACTATATCCAGTGGCCACAAGATTAATTTGCAAAAGTTCAAAGAATATACAGAAGAAACATCTGAGCTCTACGTGCAATTATATCCATGGTACCCAATGTCGCCTACTATGCACAAGATCTTAGTTCATGGTCCGATTGTAATAGAAAATGCTATACTACCAATAGGCCAATTGTCAGAAGAAGCGGCGGAAGCACGCAGCAAACATTTCCGATCATTCCGTCAAAATTGAGCCCGAAAATTTTCCAGACTTTCTTATGAGGATGTTCTCAAAAGATTGTTTTTGAGTTCGGACCCAGTGTTGACGGGTATGAGACCTACGATGAGGAAAAAGTCAAATTCATTCTTAAAAGAGACTTTAGAGATGTTCCTGCCAATGGAATCTTCTGAAGTTCTTGATGAAGAGGACTCCGATCATGAAGAAACAGATAATGACATTAATGATTTATCATCAGACGAATAAATCGCACCTTCCTTATGAATTATTAACTAATTTTTTACATAATTATTCAATTATTTTTATCATTTATTCAATTATTTGTTATTTTCCCCATTTCTTTTCTATAAATATAATTAATATAATATTAATTTTGTTCAATGTACAAGGTATAATCATAAAATAACCGGGTCTATTTAGAGGCCTCTGGTCAGCACTGCATTCAGAATATCAAGATGTTATATTCATTAATAATAAAAAAAATTAAGGTGTTGGTTGCCATTGAAAAAAATTATAATACTTTTAACTGTAACCGAAACAATAAGAGGTGGTACATTCTATACCTATAAAATCGCATGCGCATATCCCATAATACTTAGATCCAAAATCTCGTCTTGATACTCTAAATGCAGTGCGCCCCAGAAGCCTCTAAATAGGGCAAGTTACTTTTACCACCCTGTATATAACTACGAAGTTATAAAATATCAATTATTTTTAAGTTATAAAGCAATATTTTCTGCAAAAAGTTCATTAATTTACTAACTAATACGTTTAAATTAGTTTAAAACCGAAAAATAATTTTGGCCGCCCAGATTCGTCAAATATCCCACTGTGCGGCGTTCTCTTGCATGTTGTACCATGTCTGACAATCGGTTATTTCTTTTTTCTTCTGTTTCTTCGGCTCTTCTCTCATGGCCACGTTGTGCCATTACTGACAATCGGCTATTATTTTGTTCTTCTGTTTCTTCCGCTCTTCTGTCCAGACTACGTTGTGCCCTGATTTATTTCTTCGTGAATTTCAGCAACTATCCTTTCAGGTTTTCTAATTGCCTGCTGTCTACGGGCAGATCCCGTGTAACTCCTGGCATCGGAAAAAGCGAGAATTGAACAAAGCAAAAGTAGTAACTTCCAAATATCAGCTTAAAATAGAAGCTTCCACAAATATTTAAACTTTATCAAATCAATGAATAATGATTAAAATCACTAACATATCTAATCTATATCTTTCGGCACATAACTTTACAGAAATAATACACCCCTTTTAATTTCGTTAAAATGATTTTGTTGGACGTTATATCACGGGATTAAAAAAAGAATTTATACACTTTCAACAATACATTTTTTTATTTCTGTCAGCGTCACTTTTTTATTGTTGTTGTAACAATGTACTTTAAAGTAAACGACTTCAACAGTAAAATATATTTTGAATTGCGCTGTAACAATGAAAAGTATTGTTGTAAAGTATCCGAAACAATGAAAAGCATTGTTGTCAATTAGTTTTTAATTAATATCTTTTTCACTAATTAAAATTTCGATATTTAAATGGCCGAAACGGCTTCTCTGGATTATTCCCCATCTTTTGGTACCTTCCGCGCGCTTCTCCGTTCGGCGGTTCGTGAGAAGATAGGCGGACATACATACATACATACATACATACATACATACGTTTGTTTACCTTCGAATTTTAATAGAGTAGATGGTTTGAATTCTATTTACAACAATAAAATCATCATTACCAATGGTGTTTGGAAACATATCAAAAGATTAGAACTGTTGTCATAGAAAAGCAATTTATTTATTTTGAAATTTAAGACGGTGTAAAAGTAGTTTTGGAAGTTATTTCGGAAAAGTGTTCACATTTTGATTTATTTTTAATTAATTGATATTCTAATTTGAAGTTTGAAAAATTCTTTCTTTGTGGGCAAATAATACACAAAAGGCAACAACCTACCAAATTTCAGTTTGTAGGACTCGTGGGTTTAGACATTTCGTGGTGAATGAGTAAGTCAATGATATTTTGCAATTATGAATATAGATAAGACTTGTTTGAATATCTTTATATCTTTATAAACCCTCTAAAAAAATTCTCCCTTCTCAAAAAATTTACGGACTTCGACATTCTCATAGATTCGAATTTTTCTCTAAAGATCTATATATTTTTTTCGTTCCCTACACAGAATTTAATGAAAGGTATAAGCTATTTGAATTGAGTAAATATTGATATGTTTAGAATATTAATTAAATACTTCTTGAATCGTGAAGATATTTAAGAATATGTCTTTCCGCAGGTTCATTAATTTAAAATTTGAATTATTTTGAAACTGATAAAACTTATTTTGTGAGAGTAACCTAAAAATGATCTGAAATCTGAAATGAATTGCGTTTATGATTATCTACAATGGCTCTTGTAACAAAAGCTGTTTAATTTTGAAATATTACAATGCTTTAAAGAAAACTCTGAGCAACGGAGAAAAATTTCAATCAATACCAAATGATCAGAAACGGCATTTCTGTGTTTGAGAAAGTATGAAGCTTGTTAAGCGACAACATTAAACCGACAAAATTCAATCAGAATATTCATAAAATTACAAATCGTTATGCCGAGTACCGTGTTTCTCTTCTAAGAAATGAAGAGCAAATGATGAATCAGGCACCATGGATTAGAATAATTTATGATTCGCAGACAATTTCACAGCTCAGACAACAGTCACTAATTCAAGTGCGTGAAGAAATATATATATATATATATATATATCAATCACGTAAAACTCGCGAAATAAACAAAAGATATCAGAGCTCACTGGGCTTCACCCCGTTGTGTAGCTCGACCAGCTTTAAAACTGATCTCAAGGGCAGCTGTCGAACTGTTATAGCCTGGAAAGGGGAAGGATCGAAGTCTTTCTTGTCAGGGCTTCGGGACCTCTCCTCCTCACCCGCTTTTAGCCAAAATTGTTGCTATATATTTTTATTATTTGGTGTGTTTGGATGAGGAAAAGGGCGGGGCTGGAAGCTGGAATATGTAGAAAATAAGCGAAAAAATTGCGAAAACAAAACAGAAAAACCGGTCATTTTTATTGATTTTTTTTTAATTTAAGGGGAAAAATCCCTCCCAAATCTCCCCCCTTGTTACAAATGTTCATATTTTAGTACCTTTAACCTCTGTAGCCCCTCAGAAGACATTTAACGGTTAAAATAATCGTTTTACCCCTTGGAATCAAATTCATAGCCATAAAATTACGGGACAGTGATAAAAATAGGGGAGGGGGGGAGCGTCCCGAGAAAACGGTGGGTGATGGGACAAATTGGGGGTCATATTCGGATTTAGGGGGTCATTTTACATAAGAATTTTCAGGAATGGTGTCGGGGCCGATTTTCATGCAGCGCAGTGTAATTGACGATCTTATTTATTTTTTAATAAATGGAGTCTTAAATTAAATGTTATTTCCTTTAAACTGGAACCCATTAGTTTCAATATCAAATGAACTATGGCAGAATAATATTGGGTGACTCGTTTTTCTTCCGTACCTATACATATACAAAAAGCACGAATAATTTAATATGGGAGGAATTATGGTTGGATTTCATATTTTTTACCAGTTTTAGAATTTCGAAATACGATTTATAAAATTACATTGAAATGTTTTTATGTCGTTTCATATATACAATCTCCCTTTTTGAAAGCCGAGGCGGATGACGTACTCTCGAGGCTGGTTTTTATGCTATGTGTAATCATCCGAAAGCTTTTCCGATTAAAACATTTGGTACCGTTGTGGTCTTTGTCAGATTTCGTCGCCTCTAATCCTAGGGGAGTGAATACGTGCAAGGTTACATTTCGCGACGCTAGCCGCGTGCTCGATGCCTGTACAATCTTTGTACTCGCCAGGGACCCTTGAATTGTGATTTTTTTACAACAACAGAGTTAAGATTTTCCTCAAATTCATTTCCAACCAATACTTTCTCAGAAATTTACCATTTTAATCGTTAGTTTGAAGAGTGAATTTGTTTTTCAGTGCTTATCGCTTTAATGGCCAATAATAGTAATGGGTTAGTTTTGTTCATATGTCTATAATTCGAACATATTTTGGCTGTTTCGAAATCAAAACTGTTTGTATTTCATTACTTTTTTTCGTTAACTAAACATGTCCAAATCTTGTATATTTAGAGATCGCCTGTGTTGAATTTTTAAGGCAATTATTCATTCGTAGACTTCATGGCTTTGTAATCAATTTAAGGAAAAAAGCTATAAAATTTTTTCATTTCTTAAAAACCTTTTAATAGGCTAGATAAAAATTGTCTGTTTTAATTTTATTGTACGGTTTTGTGTTCAGATTACTGTGTACATGTTTCTTTATTAAAGTTACTTTTTAAAAATTATTGTTATTTCAAACATTATTATACATTCATTATAATTAGTGACTGTTTATTAATTAATTACTTTCTAACTGCTGTTACATATTACAATTACTTCCTTTATGATATTTTTTGTATAAAAATTGCCGTTCTCCCTTGCTGTACTTGTTTTTAGAACTAATCATTCTTAATTTGAATTTTTGGGTGAATTCAATTTTTATTATGGTCACGTCAACTACTAATTAGAGAAGTGTGATTTTTGCAGATCAATATTCAGTTTGAAACATTTCTGGAGAATAATTTGTCTAAACTGTCCATTTACTTATGATTTAAAATAATAAAGAACGAGGGAACAAAATGTTTCCTGATGAAAAAAGGTGTAAGAAAACAAAAACAAAAGAAACGATGCATCAATTACTTTGGCATCACGTTTAGTAATAAATAGCATCTGCTTATTTTCAAAATTCTTACTTTAGCATTTTTTAACATTTTGCATTAAATTAACTTCTCTTTCTGAGCTTTATGAGTCATTGAAAGCTGTATAGAATACAAACTTCTCCTCCCTGTTATACTCTCTTTATTAAAAAACAGTGCAATCTTTATTATACTTCTTGCAGTTAGTTTATTTTGAATATGCCTCTGTGAATGAGGTCTTGTGATGTTCCAGTAGCTAGAAATAAACAAAATAATAAAATTAAGCGTTAAAGCACAAATGAAAATAAATAAAATTAAAATAAGATAATAACAAAGCATCTGGAGCTCGCAAAATGCAGCAAGCAACCAAGAAAACATTGAAATTACAAAATTCACCTAACAACATAAAAATTCTTTAGAAATTAATATTGAACAAGGATGAATAAGTTTAAAGAATACACCAGATGAACTTTATCATGGCGTCACTTATCTACGAAGATTCAAAATAAAAAAAATACAGGAATACTTTTATGTATGCGATTCTGACAAAAGCCAAGAAAAATTCACCAAGAAACTTACCAAAAGCTAATTTGACCCAAAGCATTGCGAAAATTGAAAAAAGAAGAAAGAAATCCAGATAGACCTTTAATAACAAATAGCAGAACTAAGAAAAAGACAAAACTTATTTTCTACCTCCAAGAGATGTTAAAAAAAGCACACTTGCTTTAAAAATGGGGACCATAAACAAATAATACAGAAAAAAGGACGCTACCTCTAGCTATTATTTCCAAGTCGCTTGTTGGAATCTTTGTTTGTTTGTGGTTGAAGTCATTCATCTACGTCGATTTTACCTTAATAGAGAGAAATCTGTATTGCTTCAGTCGTCGGGACAACAGCTGTACTCAAGAGTCCTGGGGGTTATTCCCTTGAACATTCCAAAGTTTGGGAATATCTTTCAGAGTGGACAATGACATACATTCAAGCCGATTCATTATTTTAAGTCAATCTACGCTAATTCGAGCAAGCTGTGTCTGTTGATAGAAGGTTCTTCCTCGACGCAGCTATGAAATGGTCTAAAATGATCTAAAACTGGGATATTCAAATCTTCAAAAACAGAAAAGACAAAACTCATGGAATACCACCTAATATCATGTGGGACCTCCTTTTGTCCGGCGAAGTGAAGCAAATCCACTTGGCATTGACACAATAAGACGAGGGAAGTAGAATCGTCGGAACTCACATTTTACAGTGAAGATCTGGTGACGACAGGATAGACAAAAAGTTATAAAGAACAAAACAATTTGGGCACCTCCGTTTCAAAGAAAGTTGATAACTATTTGCAGTATTCATCAATGGTTTAGTTTTCTGTAAGCAATACTTACATATGATTTTTTAAAAATAGTTTGCGTATTCGGGAAGATAGAACGTTTTTCTTAGAAACCTCAAATTTTTTCGCTTGTTTTTAGCTTATAACATACAGGGTTTTGTAAAAATTATATGAAACTTATAGAAGGAGTGAAAACAAGTTAGTGAAGCATTCTATTAAAATATTAAGTAAATACTTTCAATATTAGGGGAAATGTGAGTATTTGTAATAAATAATTTTTTTACTGAGGATGTGTGAAAAATGGTATAATTTTTCTTTATGATTTGGAAGGAACATAATGCAGATATAAAATTACCAGTCCATTAAAACAATCTTTACACCATAAAATTTAGAAAGATATTGGCATTGCAAAGTATTTCTGTTGTTCTCAAAGAGAGAAAAAAATAATGAAAGATTTTTTCACAAATGATATTTTTTAATCTCGAATCTTCGAATAGTAATCGTTCAAATTCAGTTTAAATTAGGTATATTATTAATAACTAGCTGCCTTCAGCCACCAGCTTTTTCGCCGGGACTATATTTTCAAACGGCTCTTTTGTATAATTTGATATTCATGGTTTCCTAGACAAAGTAATTTGAAATTTGAAATTGCGGTAAACATTTACCCCACGGTTTTTCGTGGCCTTGTACTTATTATGTTCCTTATCTAAATGAACTTCCCTAATGGAGTCAAGTAACTGTTCCTGTCATGAAAGCTCTAATTTTAGTTATCGACGCGAACTTTAATTTATCAAATTTGATCTCTACATGAAAATAGCGCGGTAAGTTTTACGTTGGGTAAAATGTTTAATGGATAAACAAATGCTGATAAAAGGAATTAAATCAAAGCAACCACAATCATTCGGTTTAGTGCATTCATTCCTTATTTATTTTCTATCTTTACCGATGACTTGAGGACTTTCTTTACATATTTAACATAAAAATTGATAAAATAAAGAAAGAAAATAAACCCAGTAGGATATTATCTTAGCTTTCAACAATGGAAGAGAAACAAGCAAATAAATATTCGTTTATACAAGGATAAAGGTTTGAATTTCATCATAACAATTAAAAGTGTTATTGAAAATTATGCCAAAAATATTTTTAAAAATTTATTAAAATTTTTATTTATTAAAAATCGTGTGACAACTTAATTGATATCATTCAAAACATATTTTTTTAAAATTTTTAGATGGCGTAAAAATAAATTTTGTGCTATAATATTTTCGGAAGTTAAGGGAAAGTCACCAAAATTTAGTTTTATTTTTAATTAATTAAAATTATATCTAAAAGTTTTAAAAAACGGCCCGAAGATGCCCATTCCGACTCTGGAAAATATGTCTTCCCGAATTTCGTTGTTCTAAGTCTAGTGGTATGTCCTGTGGAGCACCAACACATGCTCAGAGACATACATTCTCCTTTATTATTAGTAGAGATAATGTATGATATTCAGCATATTCAACCTATATGAAATTCAATAAAACTATTCAGAGATTCATGTAACAAATTGTAGGAATGTACCAAGAACTTCAGCACCAGTCGCCCCCTACATCCTTATTCAACTTCTGCTGTTATGATTGAAAATAACAAAATGAATTGAATGAGTGATACAAACAACAAATTTAACAAGCAAATTTATTTACCAGAATAATAATAATGAAAGAATTTAAAATTATAATGCATCTTCAGGGTGAGTTGATTATGCGTTACAATCTATGGAAGGGTCAGGTTTCACAAGGACGAATAGAAATTACATAGCAATGTAGGCGAGGAAACGCAATCGTAGCAGGATAGAGGGCGTTATTATGGATCACGTAAAACTTCCTCGCAGGAAACTCGGCGTTCTCAAATCCCCCACAGAGGTATTATGAAGGGAGGTTATATTAATTCGAACATTAACGGTGGTTCCCAATCTTTCTGTCCTGCGATAACCCCCTTATATTCATATGTTTGGTAGCATAGAGGCTAGGTATCAGTTCTTAGGTCGGAGGGTTACAGGTTCGAAACCGGATTCCAATGAAGATCCATCTTGTATGGGACCTGCTGCACAATAAATCATATGCAGGGTGTCAAACGTCCTCCCACTGGTGTGGGTCCCAGAGGGAGTGCCAGCTCAGGTGTCGTCCTCATCATCTGACCACTGTTCAAAATTACGAGCCCTCGTGTTGCTTCAAAACGGCACATAATTTGTTATAGTTTAGTTAATATAACAAAACGATACCAAAAAACACTAGTTATATTATTTTTGAGTACTCTCAATTATCATGTTAATCCCTCTTCGTATGAAAGTTTTTATTTATAATGTTAATGACTTAGATAAGTTTAAAAGTCTTTTGATTTTGCATTTTTCCTCCATTTTCATGACAGTGTTAATTCAATGCCAAAACAAATGAAATTAACATTGAAATAATTGAATGAAAGCCAACTTATTAGGAAAGAATAACTCATCCTGATGTTCAATTATTCACTCCTGCTTTTGATCGTGATTTAAATAAAATGTTCAAAACCAGAAGCTTTGAGAAGGTTTCGGATTTTTCTGGATAACTCTGAACGACAATGGACAGAAAGAACAATGGCGCCAAGTTTGAGTGCAGCATTTGCGGGGACATGCGTGACAAATGCATAAACGTGCAATATGATTGAGTGTAGGAGGTTCTGTCGACACCCAGTTATCAATCAAATAAAAGTTCTTATTTAACTCCTGTCTTTTTCTTATTTCCTAAATAGGCTTTCGAGTAACTAAACTAACACAAATTTCACGTTTCGCATAAACTTGGAGAACAAAGACTTTTTAAAATCTATTTTAAACCCGTAACTTTTGTGTTTTCCGCAATTACGAAGGCCATTTTCGCGCACCCCTAAATGATCTGCCGAGTAACCAATGGGAACGCGTACCATAGTTTAGGAACTTCTGAATTAACGTATGCGAAGTATACTAACATATAGCGGATCAGTGCAATGGGCGAGCCGCCTTTCGACTGCACAGAGAACGGCACCCGATGAGGCGGATTCCGAATCACCTTATTTTGCATTTCTGCATCAAAGAATATGCGTTACGGGTTCTTTCGAGTGATGCAGCAGGCATCGGAAACGAACGACATGAACCCAAGAAAACACAAGGCCACAACGGGGTTCGGATTGCTTGAGTGAGAGCTTGGATTCTGCGATGCTGTGCCTCCAAATCCTGATGTTATTTTGAGCAATTTCGTCTAAGAGTTAATTCTTACAAGATGAGTAATTAATTTCTATTGGATTTATTTTCTTTTAAAATTAATATACAATAATTAGAAGGAGAAAGTAAAGAGAGACGGTGAGGGGGGGAAAAATGGGAGGGAAATGGTTAATGTAAATATTATATTACAATAATTGTTTACCTGTTTGGTATTTTCTCGTCCAACACAAAGAAATCTTCTATCCACTGCTCACTTTGGGTCAGTTGGCCCGTTCTCTCACTTTGTCTCTTTGCAAGTGTCTGGTGATCGTCACCGGTCTCCCCTCTGACTATTTTTTACACATGAATTTGAAATAAAAAGATGGTGCGTCGTCATGCAGAAGAGAACCCAGGTGATTGTTAATTAGCAAATTAAAATAAACGAAGTGCTTAGAAATCTCTGAAGATCTACACGTATTATACAGAACATTTAATTGTGTGTCGGCATAAAGAGAGATGGTTTCAGTATCTCGCGGATAAGAAAAATAATTTAAAAATATAAAGAAAATGATGAAAAATTTTCAAAACATTTTAAGCATATTTTGAATACTGAAATACGAGGTTGAAAAGGCTGTTTACTTGTGATTCTACAAAATAAATAAATAAAAATTGATGATATTCATCTGCTTGCGAATTTGAAAGCATGAAAAAAAAACCCACAAGTATAATGTTATGAAATTTTATCGTTAACTGATTTTAAATTGAATGCTTTCCAGTACACGGCTTCTAAATCAAAAGCAATCGTAAAATTAAATTACCCTGAAAATACCGCAAACAAAATCTCGAGATCCTCCAAAGATGCGGCGCTCCTAGGCAGTTGCCTTTCGTGGCTGTTTCATAATCCGACCCTGTGTCTCTTAATGATGCGCCGGTGTCAGGCTTGTATCGGAGAAGGCGGCCGTGACTTCCAACAATTAAATTGGCATGACAAGGGTAACTCTGTGTGAGCCTACTCGTTATTTTTTGTCAACGAGATAGTGAAAACAGACCGTCCTGATGAAATCCACTTACAGGCTTTCACCCACGATTTTGCTTTTGTCATCATTGGGGGAATTCGCTGGAAACTGGGAAAGTATAATAATTTAGGTCTCGAATCTTTTAAGATTTGGACTGACAAAAATCATTTCAATATCCCAAAAGAAAAATCACAATATTTGCTCCCTGTCCAGAGGTCCAATCGTCAGATGGAACACCCAACCAATACAATGAACATCTCTAAAATACCTGGGAGTTACAATAGGTAAAAAATTAAATTGGATGACACACGTTCAGGAGCATGGAGCTAAATTTGTCAGCCAATATCAGCAACTGTACTGTATAGAAGGGCCTGGTTGGAGGCACATTAGGCAAATTTTTCGAAAGTCTACTCTGCAGAAGTGGCCGAGCTACGATCTTGTAATACTTGCTGCATGCGTGGGAGGGTACAAGGTCAATATTTGGGAAGCGATCCCACTCTCCGTATTTTATGGCATCGATTCCGATACTATTTATCTCACCTCGTAAGAAAACAAAGGGTAATATGCTGAATCATCATTGACAAATTTATTGAAAACAAATATGTTTCAACCAACATTACCATTGAAGCCTCAATCAAAAGAATGAATTCATAACCGCACTAGGAACTCTTATAAATTTAATACGTAGTGAATTTAATATATGATACAAAAATAACTATCACGTTTTAAAATAATCAATCATTTACCATAAGATTATATTTTTTAACACGTGGTTAGCATTTTTCAGCAGATGCTGGTGGAATGTTTGACTGACTAAGCACTATTAAACATACACATCCGTATGTAAATTGCACTTGCGGCGGAAATAGGTGTCGGCTCCGTGTTCCTGAGGCTTACAAACCCAAAACTGTCATCGTCCACCGAAAATCATACGCTATTTATAATTCGGTTCTAAATAGTTTGCAATATTTTCAAAACTCTTAAGGATAACAGGAAAAATTTAGATCAGATTAAATATTATGACTATATTATATAATTAATAATTTATCCGTTATTTTTTCAATAACATAAAACACAGTTGTATATTCGTATGGCCGTTAATTCTCGCGTTTACTAATGGATATTAGTCATAAAAAAACTAATGGTTTAATAATGCTTTTTTATAACAGAATGTAGTGTTTCTTGTATGGCGATGAATTTTATAGAGTGAAGTGATTGTTCGTATATCGCCCTAATAATCCTGTTGCTGTTCCAACATCCTGCTCCAGCTACAAAAATAACATTTGTCGAACATAATAAAACCGTATATTTTGAACCATAAAGGATGTACAAGAATTATTAAATCAAAAGGGAACAAAAAACCTTTAGGAAATCATTAGCACTTCTATTAGTAATAAGATAAAGACAGGCAAACTATAAACAATTATTAACGTGTGTCTTATTTTGTTCATAAAATATAAGCAATAGGAAACTTCAGAAAAAAAGGCAAAGATCTAACAAAACTCATGGTGTAAAGTATTTCTCTTCTCACCTATTTTTTCTTGTTGCACTTACCATGGAAAAATGACCATTGTGTAACGAGAATATGCACAAAATTACTACGCAACATAGATAGGAAAGTGAAGACAAATCACTTCTTTATATAATTTATTTTAAATGCTGTCTGATAAAGGGATGAAAGTAAAATGCAAATGATAAATACGTCAGTAACCATTCAATTCCATTTAGAAGCGGGAGACAGTGGATATCGACTTGAAGTGCTCCTAGAAGAAACCCGTTACCTTAATAACACAACAGTATAACATAAGATAGTTAAACAAGCTAATCGCAGTCCTTCTGGTAAGAGAAATAAAATCCATTGAATTGGCTGATTGTCAACATAGATAATTGGCAAATATATTAAATATCTATTTATGCTAATTAATACAGAATTTAATGTCTTCACGTTAGTACGAATTAGAACTCTGGAGAACGAGTTGAAAATTCAGGTGTCGTCCTCGTCTTCTGTTTGCATTTAAAAATCTCGAGGACCTTTCTGTTATAAACCTCGTGTAGCTGAAAAAGAACATTAATCTAATATAACACAATACTGTAACAGAGAATATAGAAATAGACTTAATTTTAAATACCAGAAGTATTACACTGATATGTCCTCATCTTGTATTTTAGATTATTTCTGCTAATAACTTCGGGAAAATATTATCTAATTTTACAATTCAAAATATTATTGATTCAATGATTCAGCTTTACACTACAGTAACTAAAAATGTATATAATCTCCTGGTATTTAATTTCATAATTGTAAAAGTAATCAAAATTTTGCAATATCAAAACTATTGCAGTAAAGTAGAATAAATTCTGAAAAGAAGGATACCAGAACATTGAAGTTGATATAAAATCAGCTTGTTATAAAGTGTTTCATTAAAATGTCATATATTTTCACTTTTCTTTACAGTATATACAGGATGATTCAAAATACTTTTCCAAACTTTAAGGGTAGGTCAGGCATACGATAAGCATTCAAAATCACATAGGAACATGAGCATGAAAACGCCATCTGGAGGAAACAGATGGCATTTAAAGCTCGAACTTCTGTATCTGGGTTGGTAAATGAAATTTATAGTTGAGGCACTTAATATTTGAAAAGCTCTGTGTAAAGCAATAAGATCCCGTTTTTTTCAATTTTAGGATGCAGCGCTATTTGTTTGCTTCATAGATGCAGTTTTATTGGCGTGAATAAAAACTGCATTGAATTTCAACGTTTCAAAGTTAATATTTCCAAAATGTATGACTTCTTTGATAGCAAGTAATGTTATGCTTTCCATGATGGAAATTTTTTCATTTATCTTGTCTCTTCAGCATTTACAAGTTTTGTACCACATAAAAAAAGAACTTTTACGTAAGGAAATAATTTCTAAATTTTATTAGTATTGATTTTGTCTTGTAAGGGTTTTTTATATGAATGCTGGAGAGATAAATGCTACACTATTTGATAGTTGATCGCAAATAGTGTGTATGACGAAAATGAAGAAACGTGGTTGGAAAATGGTGAGGTTGTTGCATGTTCGTTCCAAACTGTAGTTCACAAATGAAATACCATTTTGCTACGAAACGAGCTCGTATGTGCATAAAATGTATAACTTTTGTTTCTGTTTTGAAATTACTGTGATATTTTAAAATGTCCATCATATGGAAGTTCATGATTTAATCGTTCAGAGGCTTAATATTTCTGAATTTTGCCACATATATTACAAGGTGATTTGACTTACTAGTAACAGATTTCTATGCCTCTTTGGCTGTTACTGAGCTGCAACGAATGTTACAGACAGAAAATATGTTCATTGAGATTTAATGTGACACTAATTCTCTAATTATAATGCTTGTATAATTAATGCAGATCTTCAGTTGTAACTTTCTTTGTATATGTACAGTGAGAAGACATGGAATGTTTCTTTACTGATTTTATTTTATTTGTGTAGAATTTGTAGCTTTCAGTTGCATCTTCTGATGAAGGCTTTTTGTAAAACTCATTTCTAAATAGTCAGTTTTGTTTTGTGAGAGAAAGTAATGAAACAAAATAATCATTAGCTTGTTTAGCAACATATTAATATTGGAATTAAGATTTGCTTGCTGAGACAAAATAAAATTACAATGATTTCTCCCATTTTTTCCTTTTTTGAGCTTTATTTCTCAATTTCTTTCAGTATATAATATTTGTACTACCACTGCTTCATATTCATTTACAAATGGCCTTAATGAAATTATGCACATTTTATTTTATAAGACACCGGCAATTCTAAATAACGGAATTTT
>BGPR01035139.1:0-16124 GCA_013235015.1 Araneus ventricosus
AATTGTAAATAAGTTTGTGATCAGTCGATTATCTTTTTACTTTCTCGTATACGAAGTATAGAAGGAGAAAGTATTGTAATCGTCAAACAATTCGAACTCGAGATTTTGACCATTCTCCACGTTTGAGACCTTCCTTAGTCAGAAAAAAACAATTTTGGTGTGTCTGTCTGTGAACACGATAACTCGAAAACTATTAGAGCTAGGGGATGAAATTTGGTATGTGGTCTTTAAACATAATTTGTAGGTTTCTATCAAATTTTGGACAAAATCCGTCAAAAGGGAAGTCTGCCTGTTGGTCTGTCCGCGGCCATGTGAGCACTATAACTCAAAAACTTGAATAGCTAGATGGATAAAATTTGGTACACAGTTTTATCATAATGAATATAGGTCCGTATCAAAGTTTGGACCAAATCTGTCGAAAGGTTGATGGCCTGTCGGACTGTATAATCGCATACTTGTAAAAATTATATCTCATAAACCCTTTGGCTTAGATAATTAAAAATTGGTATGACGGTTGATAACATTAATTACAGATCTGTGCCCAAATTTCGTTTCAATCGGTTAAAAAGAGGCGTTCAAATTGCATATTCAATTTTTTTACTTGCGTACTGGAAGCAATCTCTGCGCACGCGCAAGCTATTCAGCGATAGCGAACAAGGTCATTTTCTCCTGTTTTCTCCTCCGCACGCGAAGCTTGCTAGAGTGTGATAGAAAATAAATATTGCTGAGTTTTAATAGATACGCATCTCTGAATATGACTCTTCACCTAAATATTTTACAATCACTACAATCTACAATGAAAAACCTTCTGATAGTCATTGCATTCTGGGTTACAGTTGGTTTGATTTTTTTATTCACGCTGGGGGAGGGGAAAGGACAAATTTTTGAGAAGTATACGAGAAAGTTTAGGGGAGGCCACTCCGGTGGTTTTAGTTCTATTTATTTATTTTTTTTGTATATGAAGAAATAATTGTTTGTTAATATGAAGAAATATTGAGTTGAACTTGTTTTTAAATATGAAGATATAATGAGTTCAACTTGTTTTTAAATATGAAGAAATAATGAGTTCAACTTTTAAGAATACACTTGATAATCCAAAATACAAGAAAATCCCATGCAGTTTTAAATTTCATTTCAATATCGAATGAATGTGCTGACATCGTCAATCGACAGAAAAATTGAAAGGGGGTTATTTTCTCTTTCAATTGACTGCAAAGTTAAAAATTATTTTTAGTTTCTTCAGCTTTCATATTTTGAAACTATAGTTGAAACTATTTTCACATTTTATAATTTTAATTTTAGCACTGAAAGTTTTCAAACTGAACAATTTTTAATATATCCTCATAAAATCAGGGAGACAGGGCACATTTCTACAACATGAGTTTTCAAAAAATAATGGTCGGATTTTTATCTTTTATTTAGAAAGGAATGCTTGAATTCAGGGCCAGCGCGAGGGGGTTTCGAAAGGGGCCAGTGCACAAGACCCCACGCCGCTGTCAGATTGCGCAAAACGAAAATGAATTGCATTCATTTATTTAACGAAATCAAAATTTGGCGGCAAGTTTTACCTTCCAGGTCACAATATTGCAAATATTTACAATAATTATTAAAATTGCATCCAACTTTTACTTCTGTTCTATAATTATATTGACATTACCAATAACGCTCTCATCTGCAGAAAAATCTTCCTCAAGATTAAAAATATTAAAAAATTACTTGAGATCTAGCATTAGAGGCGAACAATTTATTTGCTTAGTCATTTTATCTATCGAATCTGCATTAACCAAAAATCTAAATCATAATGATATTAACAACGTATATGCTATAAAACTTATAAAAAAATGAAACAAAAATCATATACTGTAATCTTATTTTAGTAAGTTGAATACCAAATTTTACGTATGAAGCAATTATCTTTGTTCTTTGATTTATTAACGATTTTTTTGTGTGATTAAAATATTAACTTTATAAAAATAATTTAATTATTTATTATTTTCATGTATTTGTATAGTCTTTAATTAACCAAATTGTGAAATATAATAAATAGCAAAAAGCAATAAATTATTTTGTTGGGAGAAATTTTTTCAAAGCCCTGCAAGTCAACTTTGCACCGGGCCCCGCTTTTGTTCGGGCCGGCTGTGAGCCCCTAAGTAATATTTATATAATAAATCCACGTTATATTTTAATTTCTAATTTTTCTGATTTAAATCTTAATTATAATGCAACGTTAAAAGTACGAGAGGCGCAGTTTCTCGTTGTTAAAAACATGGTATGGCTTTAACGGGAAAGTACCTAATAATTCTGTAAAATACTAATAGTAAAATTCCGTCATGATAAATAGTTCTAAAACCTGCTTTAGAAATAAAAACGGGTAATAATCTAGGAAACTGAACATATTTTTGTCAGAGAAGGCAGTTTTTAATTTTTATTTCCGTATTTCTGTAGCGGAGTCTCGAAAATAACTAGTCTGTCCTTCGCCATTTTATACTTCATAAAACAGTAACATAGCTGTTGAAAAAATATAGTACCCATCCTCACGTTATCTCCCGCCATATTACTATTTCAAAGAATTAGCAGATAATTCCGATAAGCTATAAGAAAAACCTTCCTTCTTGCACAGAAGTCAAAAAACCCCACACAGACTCAAAATCCCTCTTCTTCCAACTGCGGGGTGACAAACACAATGGACGGTTTACAATGAACAGGCCAACCCTCCAATTACTAGTATGTATGTGGTCCTGGGGGAAAGGAAATTCCAATAGCCCGAGAATACCCGGGCTTGCCGCTAGAGACGCAGAAAAGTTTGCGAGTTATCTCGTAGAGTGCCGCTTGAGATGAAAAAAAGTTCGCGAGATATTTCGGGTTTGGCGCTGAGTGGGTAAATAACTTTCCTTGGGAAACTTTGACTAATTTGGTTAATGGTAATTGTTAATTCTTCTATCCATTTCTCCAATTTGTTTGCTATCTATAGTTTGTATTTCTTCTTGTAATTCAAGAAATTTTTGATGCACTGCTTTAGAAATTTTTAAAATTTGCCTATGATTAAAAAATATTCTAGGAGGATCCCGTGTTGCATTAAAAGATTCAACATTAAAAACCAGATAATTATGATCGCTAAAATTATTTTTTATAACTTGCCGGTTCATTTTCTTGTTAGCCAGGTTGGCTGAGGGCGTAGTAATGTCGATCCAGCTTTTGCCATTTACCGTTTCGAATGTCGGTTCTGAATCTTTGTCATTCCAAATAATAAGATCATACTTGAGTATAAAAGATACCAGAGAATCAGCCTGATCAGAAATGAGATGATTATGGATTTCAGGACCCCATAATTCGTGCCTCATATTGAAATCTCCCCCAATTAAAATGTGGCTAAAATTAATGTTTCTAAAAATATCTTCAAGTTTTAGAATTTCGCTTTTTTTATTACTGGAATGTGGAATATATACAGAAACCACTGTTATAGTCTGAGTACCGTCTGAAATATCTGCAATCACAGTGTTTTGACTGACATAACGGGTAAGGATTGAAAGATTTTTATTTCTAATAATTATAATTGCCTTGCCATTGAGTGCAGCGACTATTCTCCAATTCAAAGGAAACCCTATGACCTTCCCTTTTTTGAGGTACGGTTCCTGTAAAAGGAACACATCTGGGATTTTATTCGAAAAACGAAGGTTTGGCAACTCTTGGGTCGCCATACGTGAACGACCCAAGTTTGCCTGCAAGAAACACAAAGAAAAAACAACCGGGGACACACTACCCATAAATGGTATGTTTTGCAATAAACTCTATCTCACGGAGATACATGGGGCATAAGTTTGAATTTGACATATAGTCAGATCTGACTTTAAGATTAGTACTTTTGTTGTACAGAAAACAATTTCTGCAAATAGGATGCGGTTTTGTGCAACCTTTCGGATCATGGTTTGCAGTACACTTAGTACAAGTCGGTTTGGTTTCTCTAAAATTCCTTTTTAAGTGACCAAATCGGTAACAGCCAAAGCACCTCAGTGGTTCAAGAAATTCTTTGAAACGATAGGAGTTAAAACCGCAACGCAATCGTTTCTTATCATTTATTTCCTGATAATTTTTTGGTTGCATTGCAAGAATCCAGTTCTGCAAACTTCCTGTCCCTTTTTTCTTGAAAACAACCTTTATTTCTTCGTCTGTTAGTTCATCACTCTCTTTTAATTGTAAGATAAAGTTATTCTCGTGAGCTGCTTGATCTCCGTCTTGTGGAGGTATGTCAAATATTATAATGTGTGGTACTCTGGGATTTGGTATATACACTTGACATTTGTCCCTAAGTGTCAGATCGTTCATAATCGTTGTTTTTAATTTTTCAAGCATTTCAGGGGTTTTGGTCTTTACAACAATTCCATTTCCTTGTATTGGTCAACATGATAGAACTTCTACTTGTATATCTTTTAGTTTGATTTTTCCCTCAAGTGATCAGCATAGCTGAAGTTTTTATTTCCTCATTTGCCGGTTTTATGATTAAAGTAGGCAGAGTGGATTTTGACCTGGCATTATTGACAATTTTTTATTGTGCCAAATTAGTAGTTGTGCTCTCACTAGCGAGCTTGGAGGGTCCTGGCGGTGGCACCGTTTTGCTAATGGCTCCTTTAAAGGAGATATTTGTCACTGGTTTGGGTGCATTCTTTTCTAACATTTTAGCATATGTTGTCTTAATTTCAATCTGTTTATTGACTTCCATGTTTCGTGGAATTTTACTCAATTCCGTTGTTTGCGTCACATCTTTATTTACTCGTATATGGCGGAGTCTGTTTTGCATGATCACAAGAAATTCAAGAATGTCCCACTTCGCATGTCCTTTTATCTTATGCGTTCTCATAATAGCTTCAATTTCGTCTCTAAAGATGAGATAATCATAATCCCTTTCCGTGAGAGGCGCATAACTTTTACAGTCTGATAGATGAGAGGGCTGTCTTCTAATGTTTGTAAAAGGTACTGGTTGCTCTAGAGCTTGTCGTTTACTATCTACACTTGTGTCGTTTTGTTTTAGAAAAGTCCTTGTACTATCAATGGACGTAGATGGGGAATGTTTGTGTTTTCGTTTAATTGGAACCTTATTGACAGGAGGGTTTCCCTCTCTATAGAATTTTTCCAGATCAGCGGGTTTTGAAATTGCTACCACTCCCTCTGAGTCCATTATGCTACCATTAAAGTTACTTTCTGTATCATCATCTAAAGAACATGGCACTTCTCCTTTTCCACACATCATACCCACTAACACTATTAATATCATTTTGGGTATTTTCCACATAAACTTCACATTGCGAATTTTGTACGCTAGAAAATTCACTAGACATAATGTAATAAGTAGAAAGAAAACGATTTAAAACAAAACCAATTGCAGCCATGTTTCTGGCAACAAAATTCAAAAATCCGATAACTGTTTCTTGTTCCCGAGATTTATTTCTAAATATAGAGCCTTCTCTAGTTAACTAATTAGTTATTACGCAAATTAGATGCAACCTTGTTGCCAGCAGGGAGGGCCATACCATAATGCAATATCAATGAAACAATTTTAAATTTACAAATTGAAAAAAAGATATAAGCTCAGAAAGAAACTGTTGGCAACGACTTGTAGACACTAAATAAAAAAAAATCAATAATTGTCGAATTGCGGACCCTAGTCCAAGAAATAAAGCGATCAATCAATCACTATTTGAACCTCGAATGAAACCAGTGAATGCGTTCAAACATCCGACATGCGCACGACACCAAAACAAGACAAAAGGGGGAAGCTAAGTGGGTGTTGCACACTACTCATGAGAAGAACATAACATAGAGACACAATCAATCAAAGAATCCAAAAAATAACCCCACCGCAATGCACCGGAACATCCCCAAAGTAAAAAGCGACAAGAAATACCTGTAATATCCAAAATAAAGGGCGAAAAACGAACACAAAGAGAAGAGAAATAAAAATCACAACCTCGTCCGCGGCAGCAAGAACGCGTTCCCCAGTGATTTGCAGACTATGTTTCTAAATCCTAAAGCGCTGATACTGTTATTACCAGTGAATTGTTGTCTGTTTGTTTTTCTAATCTGTACAAGAGTTAGTGTTCCTATTACCTTTGCTGTGTGTTTTTCCTTAATTTTCCCTTGGAGAATTAAGGTTTTTCCTGGATATTTGAGAATAAACCTTAATTCTACATTATCCTGCGTGTTGGACTGTTTCCACCTGACACCCCCAGAACGAATTTTGTAACCGTATTTACATGGCATCAGGTATGAGTTCAATACGGAACACATTTTCTTTTTTATACGATTTTTTTTCTCTTCTGTTTAGTGCGCATGCGATATCAAAATAGGTTTTTCAGCCTAACATGTTTGCGGGCAGTTAATGTTTTCAAGAAATTCAAAGATACGTAGGAGATGTACTCGTACATGAAGTATTGAAAGAGAAGGTGTCGTAATAGTAAAAAAATCGACAGCGAGATCTGCACGTATCAGACCACCCAGAGCCAAGTGAATTTTGGAATCCTAAGGCAGACTTCTTATTCCTATACATCTAGGCAATTTCCTTCGTTGTTCCTGACAAAAAAATGGAACCAGAACATTCAGGTACGATCATGAATCTTTTTATTGAATTAAAAAAAGAGTTTGCTTCTTTCCGGCATGACATTTATAATAAAGTTGATGGTTTTTCTAAACTATTGAGCCCATCTACCGATGACATTCAGTCTGATGAACCTCTATTACCCGTTGCACCTAGTCGCAACAGGAAATTTTCGAAGCCGAAATAAAATCTAAAGCTTCAACGTACTCTTCTATGGCTCAATCTACCTCTGCTTTACCCGAAGGTCAATCTAAAGTCATTAGACGTGTAGTAAAGAAAATGATAAGTTCGAAAGTTGTATTAAATGGCACTGGAAAAAATTCTACCTTAGAAATTGTTAGTAAAATGCCTAAGAGGAAGGCAATTTTTCTATCTAGATTGGGTCCTAGCACCACTGTCAACGATATTACCAACTATTTGAATTCCCTGAAATTGCAATATCTTCAATTTAACAGATTTAATACCAAGTTTCAATCCTATGCGTTTTTCCACATAGAAGTGTATGAATGTGACCCTTCAGCTAATATTAGATGAATCGTCTTGGCCTGAGGATTATCTTACAATTAAGTTTTATGGCAAACTTAGAAAAGACCAAATTTCTCAAGCCGTTACTTCAGAATCAATCATGAACAATCTTTCTGAATCGAATTCTTCAACGCCCACAGTCTCGAAATGACTCTCTTTGTTTTATCAAAACGTACATGGTCTTCGCACTAAAACTTCTGATTTTTACAGTTCTGTGGCTTCTGACGATCAAGATGTTAGTTTAATTACCGGGACATGGCTTTGTGAAGACATTGATTCATTGGAACTTTAAGACGATAGATACCTGGTATTCCGAAGAGACCGCGGTTCCTCATCAAATTCAGGCAAACGGGGTGGAGGTGTTCTTTAGCTGTTAAAAAGTGTTTTTCTCCTTGTATTTTGGACCTTCCTGGATCGGACCTCGAGGCAGTCTGGATATCAATCAAATTAAATCACAGGCAAAAAATGCTTGTCTGTGTTGTTTATTTTCCGCCCTCCGCTCGTGCCGACACGCATGTTGAATTTTTTATTGTTTTGAAAGATTTAGTTTTTTCAATAATATTTTCATCTGTGGTGATTTTAATTTATCTATATATGACTATTTTGGTGATAACAAGAAAACACTTGAGAAAGAATTGTCCAATTTTGTGAATCTTCACAATTTGGGACAATTTAACAGTACTTTTAATTGTAATGATAAATTTCTTGATTTGAATTTAACAGATATTGATTTTAGTCATATTTCTGTCTGACAGGCCTTTAGTTCCCAAGGACAAATATTATCCTGCTCTGTCAATCTCCATTTGTTTTTTTTTGCTGACCACTCCAATAAGAAGAATGTGAATACATCTAGATATCATTTTAAAAAGGCTGACTTTTTAACCATGTGGCATTTGTTCCGTGGGACTGACTGGAGTTTCTTATTAATTTTAATGGCACTGACGAAGTAGTTTTTAGCTTTTATAACTGTCTACGACGGACTGCCTGCGGGTAGACGAAAATGATCTCGATAACACGAAATAAAAACAATCTAGACATTTAATTCCTTGATTTCGTATGGAAAGTGTAAGCTGTGCTAATACGAAAGCCTGTCCACGAAATAAAAATAAGTAAGGAGAATATTAAGACCTAGTGATTGATTAGGGGATACTTGGGAGAATTGATCCCTTTTTGAGTTTTTAATTTTTATTTTGGAAAAAACAAAAATTTTAAAAAATGTTTTCAGTCATTATTAAAGGCTTACTTGTCTTTTTTGTTGTAGTATTCTTTTATTTTTGAAAAACCATTTTTAAAATAAAGATAAATTGTTTTCCGACAATTAGAAAAAGGATCAAGTCTCCCCAATTGCAGAGAGACTTGATCCTTTTCCAAGGGAGACATTACCCTGGAAACAGATGAATTGAAATGATTAAAATTAAGTAGTAGAAATCAAATTTATTGTTGACTAACATGTGAAAAAGGGAGAAAAACACACAAAGAAAATTCTACATTATTGAAAATCACTGTTTCCCATATGAATGGTTGTTATCGCTGAAATTAATGATCAAATAACATTTTCAAAGCTTGAAAAATCAAAAATAAATGTTAAAATGCATGCAGTTCGAAGAGTTCCACCAAGCATGGCTGGTTTAGGTAGTATTTTGACAATGTCGTCATTGTCCACAACACTAATGTCAGCATTTTCTGGATAAATAAATTAGTTGGAATGAAGTCCTCCTTTTCTTAGAAAATTTATTTCGTATTCAAATGATGTAATCTTCTTTTCAATTTTTCCTACGGAATGACTAATTTTCTCTTTCCGTGAAATCGTCAACATGTTCTTGCTAACCATCATGTTCAGCCACATATTAACTTTCTACCATTGTCAAGGTAACTATATTCTAAGTAATATTGATATTATCTAAATGTGACGTGAAAATCACGATTGCCAGTAGGGTAATAAAATTGTTAACATTAATTTAACTTTGGGGACACTTGATCCCAGGATTAAGTCTCCACATACAATAGGGATCATGTATCCCTAATGTGCATGTGTAGGAAATATTATTGTTAAATCAAGAGTAAAGAAACTGTACTGGATTTAAATAACAACATTTAAGCAGTAAGGAATGTTAGTATATTATATAAATAAACTTAAGTAATTTAGAGTTATATTTAGCAAAAAAATAAGAAAGATAAACTACCTACTCCAAAAGAAGTTTGACTGTAAGAAATCAGAGATTCCTTTCTTACAACAAAAATAAAAGTGGCTGAATAAAATTCTGTTGTCACATCTGCTGATAAGGAATCACTTAATTAGTGTTGCCAGTTTCAGACACTTAATTGCATTTCTTCTCTGGTTTTAGACCTAGGTATCAAGTCTTCCCTAATAATTTTTTTAATCATATTGCACGATTACGCAGGAGTCATTCATATCATCGCAAAACCTGTAGCTTCACTAGGCTCCATTGTTCCTTCTACCCTTCTTCCTTTCTTCTTTCTTATCAGGATTATCCAGAAAAATCCCGATTCCTCTCAAAGCTTCTTTTTTCCGGCGTTTCTTTTATTTAAAAAGCTGTTGAAGAAAGAATGACTAATTGTTTATCGCGAAGAGTAATTCCTAGTTTTCATCGTCAGTAAATGCTGGCTTTTTTTTTTCTTTTTCTTTTTGGTGATGAACTTATACCATTACCAAAAAGGGAATGAAATGTAAAATCATATATTAATTCTATATATGTAATTAAGTAAATTCGAGTCATTTGGCTCTATCGCTAACCTATACTCTTAAAGTTATTAATAAAAATTCATTGAGGGGAAATCACAGCTCTGCTTACTGAGTAAATAATTAATTCTAAGTAAGTAACTAATAAAAAGACTAATTAATAGGTACTGGAATAAAATTAGAATAGCAGGCTTAGAATTCAATACTGTTTGAGGGATTTTAACTATTTTGATTTCGCATTGTTGGAGGTTAGATGGATATAAGACACCGAAAATTACTCTTAATCAGAAAGCATCGTTGTGGGACACAAGAAGGTATTCCAGCGTTAATGAATTCTTTTATTAAAATGCTTCAAAAACTGTAAATTAGATTTAACACTTAAAAATGGGTTAAAACAAGATTAAACATAGATGCAGTAAAGGCAAACGTAATGCAGTAAATACAACGTGATGAAGTAGACACAGAAATCGCAACTGCATGAACGCAGCTCAGTAGATGGATAAAGACAGTTTTGGCGCATCGGGATCCGGAATCAGCCACTCCCTCCCGACTTCCTCCCACCCAACTTCCAGCCAAGTTCAGATAAGGAATGTGCTCGAACTCCTCTTAGATTAGATTAGAAGGATGATAAGGAATTTATTTTTATTTTCGGAATTTGAAAATTTTCTCGGTTTATTTCTTTTACAAAAGTTTGATTTTTCATAGACACTGCTCCGTTAAAAAAGATTATAATCTTATGAAAAAAGTTCTTTGGTTGATTGCTCAAGAAATACAATTGACAATAAGGTATATAATCAAATGTTCATGTTAAAAAGTTTTATTTATCACCATGCCTTCGTTAGAAGAAGTTGCTAGTGGAGTGTGCGCTTATATTTGCGTTGGTTTATTATTTTTTAGGGATTTATATTTTTTCTGAAAGTGCAAAATTTAGTGTTGATTTTGTTTTACGTTTAAACGATACTGGAAACATTTCAATTACATTCTAGGAATGCATATTTAATTTATTCTTGTTCTGTTATAATGAACGAATCATATCAGTATCCCAAACACGTTGCAAGTTTCGGCGGTGTCGATAGTTTATACCGTGCTAGCGAAGGACAAGTCTCCAAGAAAGCGATTCAAAAATGGTTACAAGGGGTTAATGCCTACACACTGCATAAACCCGTTCGAAAGAAATTTCGAACCAATCGAGTGATTGTTTATGCGATTGATCAACAGTGGCAAGCAGACCTCGTGGATTTAATTAGCATTAAAAAGTTTAACAAAGGATTTCGTTACATCCTTACATGCATAGATATTCTATCGAAGCATGCATGGGTCGTGCCTCTCAAGCGAAAGAGAGGAGTGGATATAATCAATGCATTTAAAGTTATATTTAAAGAACGTCGTCCTGAATATCTGCAAACAGACCAGGGAACCGAATTCAAAAATGAAAAGTTCCAGCAATTTCTGAAAGCAAATAAAGTTAAATTTTTTACAACTTTTAACGCTACAAAAGTTTCGGTGGTTGAAAGGTTCAATCGAACATTAAAAACAAAAATGTTTAAATATTTCACGTTTAAAAATACTCATAATTACATTGATGTATTAGATCAATTAGTATATAGTTATAATCATACTTACCATTCGAGCATCAAGAGAGCCCCTGTGGAAGTGAATTCGGAAAACGAACAAGATGTTTGGCTCACATTATATGGAAACATGGAGAATGTTGAAAGAAAACCATGTGCTTTTAAGGAAGGTGACACCGTGCGCATTTCTAAAGCGAAACTGACTTTTGAAAAAGGTTATGAAACAAATTGGACTGAAGAACTATTCACAGTGAGTGAATGTGTGAAAAGAAATCCTCTAGTGTATCGAGTGAAAGATTTATTAGGAGAGGATATTCAAGGAACATTTTATGCACAAGAATTACAAAAGGTGGAAAGAACAACCATTTCCCGATTGAAAAAATTTTAAGAAAACGCATCAAGAATAATTCGAGTGAATATTTTGTAAAATTCAAAGGTTATCCAAAAAGTTTAACCCTCTGAGTGGTTCGGTCTCCCTTGTAAAGCGATTCGAAAAGCGATTGTTCGAAGACCCCTTATCTGTTTTAAAAGTGCGCCCTCCTCCGAACAGAACATGTTCCAAAAGCGCAGCGGATTCAGTCTCTTCCCCCCTCTGATCCATGGGCAATCAGCAACCCCTCGAAGGGACTAACCACAAGAATCCGTTCTATTCAGCTAGGAACCTATTCAAACTAGCCCACCTGTTGTGTGATAAATTAACACTTCAGGTCTTCGAGATGGGCAGTTGGGATCTATTTTCTGCACATTGCTCGTGTCAACAACACCAAATGACAAAAATACACACCGGTTAGGCGCGTATACCTATTTTTCATGTTTTGAATATCTAATAAAGTGAACATTATTGAAGATGCATAAAAGTTGATGATTTTTAAGATCTTTGTAATTTAAATTTTTTGCCGTTTATTAATATTTGTATTTTAGCTATTGGCTGTATTTTATATTAGTAGTTTTTTTATATCCGTGCGTGACTTCACTTTATTTACTCGTCAGCATATTATTCTATGAATTTAAAATTAATTTACTAAATTTCAAGGATTAAAAACAATGCCATTATATATATATATATATATATATATTCAAAAATTAATCAAATATTCATATATTCAAATTTTAATATACATATATTAAAAATTAATTAAATATAATTAAAAAAGACATCAAAAATTAGTAAAAAATAATTATATATATATATATATTTATTTTTTACTAATTTTTGATGTCGCAATAAAAGTTTTCATATTGCTTCTTGATTTAGTACTCCGTAAAAGGTAGAAAATTGAGAAACGATCACAAATATAAACAGTGTTTAACTGGATTAATCCGTTTTGTGCACATAAATACTTATTATATGGATAGTCGCATAATAATCTGTATTCTATAAAACCGCCTGTAATAATTAATACATATGAAGGATTAGAAATAACCTTCTTATCCCCTGAATAATGTTTTAAATTAACTAATACTACAAACCTTTTTTACTGAAACTTGTACTATGTGCTTGTTAAGAGCACGAGTTAATAATTCTCAAAATAAAGTTTACGTTTAGACTAAATGTTAGAAGAAATAACGTATACATATACCGTTATTTAGCACGCAAGATATTATCTTTTATTATAATAAACAGAAAATTAATTCACCTAGATTAACAAAATTTGAAACTTTTATACTATAGTACCGGTCATAGAGCATCCCGTGGCCAAATTTTCAAAATTAAATTTAATTCTTTATTTATAACTTTTTTATCGAAAAGAAAGGTATATTAGAGTTTATACAGGGCATTAGAGTTTTTTGAGCCTATTTAAACGAAAATTGGACCCTTATCTACAATTAGGGTTGCGTTTAGGAGTTACCGTATTCAGAAACACGAAGTGTAAAACGAGGAGATATATCAAAATTCGAATTTACAATCAATGATTACAATACTTTCTCTTTGTATACTACGTATACGAGAAGGTAAAAGCAATCAACATTTTTTCAATCAATTTTACGAAAATGGGCCTTGGTACGAAGTACAAAATTGTTGAATTATTTTCTACAGATAGTTTTTTACAAACTTGGTAAAATCGAAAGAATAGGGAGGAAAATCTACCACATATTCGAAATTAGTCAGGTTCCCTTTTGTGCTATTCAAAAACAGTTTTGGGCCTTTTCGTACTAAATATAAAGGGAATTTTATAAGCATAAAAATGACACTTTATTCTTTATACAAAATTTAAAAAATTAAATTATATATCTCATTCATGTATACCATGCTACTTGGAAAATAAATATCTTGTTTACAGTTTTATAATTATCCATTCAAGTTCAGAATGAAAATAAAAACGTGTAGATAAATCTGAATTATATAAAAAAATTATACTTTACAAATTACAGCACACGCACACACATCCAAGATATTGCTATAAAACACATTATATAGTATGTGATGGTGGAATTTGAAAATAATTCAATGCCTGAGACTGCTATTATTTTTGGAAGAACTGTCCTTAAGCTTGTTAATATCGGATATATCAAAGGTTTGTAACACATAATAGTGGATTCTTGTCTCATAGCATTTATTAAAATTCACCTCAGAATTGGTATAAGATTTACCAAAAGCACTGGAATTTAAGCATTTAGATTTGATCACATGTTGAATAATGCTTAATAGCAAATCAGCAAAACTGTAATGGTTCAAGGAACCAATGCATAAATGCAGTCTCTGAAGTAAGAAATAATATTTTCTTAGAAATAGTTTTGGGTTCTAGGAATTAATACGAATTTTCAATGATAATTGAAATAATCTCTACACAGTTGAGCTGCAGATAATATCAGACTCTCAATAGGATTAGTATCAGCAGTATACAACGATGTTCCCCGATACAGTGCTTTTAACAGATGGTTATGTCTATCTGTACGTGAAAAACATGTGACATAAACAGATAGAGAATCAGTTTGAGAAAGAGCGTAGCAGAGGACTGGTATATACAGTGGCGATTTTTCGCACAGGTTTTAGAGGCGCTCGCCTCGTGCATCTAGGGGGCCTCAAAAACTATTCGATCTATATCGTAATACTAAGCCGAAGATGAATTTTCGACATTGGGTAGGGGGAGGGGCCTCACAGCAATTTTGCGCCTGTGCCCTCATACTGACAAAATCCGCCAGTGGGTATAGGATGATTGATTCAATGAAGAAATACTTCAGACAAAATTCCCGTGCTCTTTAAGATCAGTAAAAGTTATAAAAATGGTATCATTGGTAAAAATTGTTAATTGACGACAAAATAGTGACACTTCATAGATGTTTTGGCCGTTCTCGGTGAGGAATACAAAAAAGTTTGGGGGCCGTTTCGTATCGTACCGTTCTTTTCGAAAATATAAAGCAAATTTAACAAGCTTTAAACTGACCCTTTACTCTTCAAATAAGTTAAATAAAATTAAAAATGTCAAAACATATATAAAATAAATATTTTATTTACAGTTGAAATATTATTTATTAAAGTTCAGAATGAAGAAAATGGAGCAGTTAAATCATAATTTTATAAAAAAAATTACACCTTACAAATTACAGCATGCACGCATAAGATATTGTAATGAAACACATGATCGGGAAGGTGACGGTAATATTTTGAAATAATCCAAAGCCAGAGACTGCTATTATTACTGAAAGATCAGTCTTCAAAGTTGTTATTAGTGGATCTGGATGTATCAATGGTTTCTAACATATATTAGTGGATTTCTTTTCTCAAAGCATGAATGAAAATTTAACTTGCAGTTGGCATGCATTTACCGAAAGCAATTCAATTTAGCTATATAGTTTTAATCAGTTATAGAAGAATGCTTAATAACACATCAGGAAAAAAATTGTGCTTCAAGGAACTAATGCGCAAATACAGTATTCGTATAATATTTTCTGAGAAATATTTTTGTCTTCTTTTATTTTAAGCAAGAAATAAACATCTTCATTGATTATTCAAATAAACGTAAGAGAGTTAAGCTGCAGATATTATCAGTCTCATAATAAGATTATTAAAAGTCTGATAAGATCACACACCCAAACATTAAATTTAGTCTATAACGTTTTCATCTAAACTATATTTTCCCCTGCCTTTAACAAAAAGAAAATATTTTACAATGTAAAAAATAAAATTTTTGTCCACTTTCTTTAATTTTTATTTCCATGTACGTTATTTTTTCAGTTCAGAGTGACCTAAAAATAAATTTCCGGCTAATAATTATTTAATAAAATGATAATTATCTTTCGGAATGAATTTTTTCATTGTAATTTTTATGAATTTAAAAGATATTTTTCTAAATGTTGTAATAATGAAGTTAAAATCTGTTCTAGTCTAAAAAAATTACACTTAAACCTGAAAATTAATTTTTTTAATAAAAATCAAATACATATATAATGAAATAATTGTAAAACTGAAACTTTCGATTTGATCTGAAAGATAAAACAATAAAAATAATGCATCATTTTCATATACCTTAAAACTTGCTCTATTTTTTGACAAAAATTTAATTTTACTCTATTTTTATAAATGAAAAATGAGTAGATGGAGATTATTAATATGAAAGAAGTTTACATTAATATCATAAAACTAGTTGAACGTGGGTGAAATGTGTTGATTCAAGAACACTGTTCAACTATATATAAATAGCAGATTTTCTTAGCTTCCCCTAGGCTTTCAATTTTTTTATGCTTGAATGCGGTATTGGAACAAAATCTATTCTACTTAAACCACAATATCTATTTT
>BGPR01035140.1:0-16032 GCA_013235015.1 Araneus ventricosus
AGTAGACGCAGGTTTGACGAAAAATGCGGACGCCACTGGAGAACGGTTAGTGTGTAGCCTGGTTTATAGAGACAACTTCCAAGCTCAAGTGCTGCGGAACTTTCTTACACAGTATGGAAGGGAACCACCGTCCGACCAACAATTCGGGCTTGGTACAAGTCATTTTATTGAAACAGGTAGTGTTCGCCATAAATACGGGCGGGTCGCCCATCTGTGTCAGAAGCTAACGTTGTATAGGAGGAAGATAGCAAAATTTAAAAATTATTTACGAAATTAACTAGTTTTCCCGGACATTACTGGGTTTTTTTAATAATTCTTAGTTTTAGACAGGTGAAATGAAATAATAATATTTTTTCCCTCCAAAATTAGGGGGACGATTGCCCCCTCCACCCCACCCCACCCCCGAGTCGCCGCTACTTAGTGCCAACGCTAATGTTCGCCACTTTTCCCATTTTTAAATGAATGCTAAAATAATAGAATGAATTACTAATATAATAGCCCAGATCTGTCGTTGGGTAACGCTGTGACATCACCAACAATAAAACACTCGCCATAGCACTGCGAGACGTTAAACAGCATTATTTCATTTTTAGAGAGCCTAAATTTCAGTCATTAAAGATTTAATAGCGCTAAAAAAGTGAAATAAAATTTTCTATCGATTGATATAAAACTTTTCTCGCTATGATCGACAGTTCCCGAGAAATTTTAAATTATATTAATCATATATTTCAAATTAATTTCCGTTTTTTAATAGAAAGTAGTAAATTACGTCAGTGGTATATCATGCGCGTGATATAGTTTGAACGCCACGATGGATCTGATTATTTATTGCAATCGTAATGACATAATTTGATAATATTATTTGGCAACGATTGACAAGCAGAGAAGTGCTTTGTTTTGATTAGAATTTCGAAAAAGTATTCCTTTGAAATTTTAACTTTCGACTTACGTTAGACAAGCTGAGAATTTCATGGTTATTGAATTATAATAAAATTGTTAAACAACGAAAAATATTTCACACGGAATGTTGTTCACCAAGAAGTTTTTTGAATAAAGAAATATGTAAATTTAAAAAAAAATCCTGTCATAAGACATATGTTTATTTTATTTGTTTTCAATCAATTTTAAGCATTTCTCTCGCATATATATATATATATATATATATATATATATATATATATATATATTTAAAACACATCAAATTTGATAAAATCTCTCGAATGAAAGTCAATTTGCACCCGTCATACCATGACAGGTGGTGCCTAGTATTATAATACTTTCTTAAGTTGCATAATTTGTTCGTAATGAAGAAATATAATTATATAGCATTTTCAATTCGTAGTCTATGAGTTGATTAATTACAGAGTTAGCACCTGATTTGAAGAAATTTAGGGTTAATGAACGGATTAAAATTGGAAAAGAAAATTCCATATGCCTTCACACACGGTTGCCTTGGCAACAGTAGCAATTTCCACGGTAACATTTATTGTCATTTATTGTAATAAATAAACTGAAAAACGAGAAAAAAAGGTGTCAGTTCTGTCACATTTGTTTTCATTTCGAGATAACAGTTTATCTGAAAGGGACTAATGTAGCCTCAGAGCTCGTGGCCAGAGCCATCTAGTGGCTATCTAAGGAGATAAACTGTGTCTAAAGGCATCGGTCATAAAAAAAATTTAAAGGAGAATCGAACTTCTAGACCGATGCATCGCTTGTAATCATTTTTTGGCAGTTCACCTGTCTCTATATTATTTTTACAAATTTACTCTTAATTATAGATCAATAACGATGCACACACAAAAATGACAAACAAAATATTTTTGTAAAAATATCTTTAAATATATTTTTAATTTTAAAATTTTTTTAAATCAATATATTAGAGAAAATTTACACGGAAATAAATTTGGTATTAATGTAAAAGCTCTGTTGTGAAATTTAAGAATTAGTGTAAATATGGTTAATGAGCGATAATATATCCAATGTTGTTTGAGGAAAGCAACAACTTAAGTAATAAACTAAAAGTAATTTTAAAACAAAATTGTAAAAAAGCATTTAAAATTTTTTAACGCGTAGTAAATACTATAATAGAAAGTTTTCCTCAGCTGTTGGTTGTGGGTCAGTCATCAAAGAGTAAGAAAAAAAACGCATACTGATTTGCAATCGAATTTTGAAACATGAAAAACAACTAGAATAATGAGATTTAAAGTTAGTTGATTATAATTTTAAGAGGTTCGAATACACTTCTTTCTAAAACAAATGACAGTAAACTATATTACGAGTAAATCAATACGAACAAAACGCACCCTCAGGAACCACTTGCTAACTCAGAGACCCCCCAAAGTTGAAGGTACATAAGTGGCTTCTAATGGTGGCGGATCGTCCATTGGGATGCAGAGCTCTTGCCTGAAGTATTTTTAAACTTGTATTTTTCGTTTCGAATCTTATTTGCTGCTTACTTTCCGCTCTCGAGTTCAATGACTTACGAAATGCAAAGTGAAAGGTCATAAAATGAATCAAACGAAGAGAGGTCTGAGCTGTAAAGTATTCTTCCCCTCCCCTACGAAATCCATTCACTGAACAGAAATTCCCGAGTGAAAAATCAACTCTGTATTTAGCTTAGATTGAGCTATGGACTGAAAGTCAACTTACAACTCTGGTTGGCACAGGTAACTGAATGAAGAAAAGTCTTTTTGTATATTTTTCTTTTTTCCTCACTCTCACGCAAGTTTGCAATCTCATTGGCTGTTTATGAGTTTCGCTATCGGTTCGTGTTGCGACGACAGGTTCAAGCAAGTAATACTTATTTAAAATTTTCCAAATTTATAAATTTTCTGTATAAGTTATTTAATATTAATTTTTGAAGGTGTTATCTATTGAACTGGGCAAGGAGGGAAGTGTATATATAGAGATCAGATTATTATTATTTCTTTTCGTCCAGAGGAAACGTCACATTCATTTCAATTTTGTTGAAGTAAAGTAATAGAAAATGGCATATGATGATTATTTACTTAATTTTTAGAAACAGGGGAATTCCACATCGAATTTGGAATTTAAAAATTTAACTACTTGGAGATAAAGTAGATTTTAAAATTATTCTCTTGATACATATTTTTTTTTTTGCGAAGCCATCCTCATTTCTGAACTCACGAGCCGCCACTGCTTCTACCTTAAATTAATCATTTCTACATTCATATTTCGTGTCAAAGACCTAATGCAACAAACTAAACTTAATAGGTGGTCGTGAAAAAATAATATTTAAAACCGCAGAAATCCAAATTAGATCCTGTAAGTTAGTAAATTGATTTCGAAAATATTTCGCCTATTCCTAATACATTTCCTTTACTTTTACAGATATTTCATTTTGGTTGGTTCTTATTTCTTGTTTCCTTAGAGCCCACCAGATGGCATCATGGTCCTTGTACCAAGAATGAGAAAGTATTGTGGTTTTAGTGAAAGAAGAAACATTTTATTCAATCTCAGAACTGCATGGTTTATAAAATTGTGGGTTGGCAGCGCTTTGTTGGTGTCAGCAAAATATAGGTTAGGTTCAGATAGGTTCTGAAAATTCTCCTGAATATATCAGTCACATTATTCAAAATTTGTAAACAAAAATTTGTAAACAATTCGTCTTGACAAAACATAACATTAAAACTGGATCCAATAATTTTATGACTAACCTGTATTAGGGCTGCAATTCCATGTTCAACCTCGATTTTCTTTGCATCAGTTTTTTCAACAATAAATTGCATCTGGAATTTTTTATCTTCGCTGGACAAACACTCTCGAGTCAAATGAACTCGGAGCCAGACACTACAAAATTTCGTTGCGACCGGAGGGAGAAGAGGAAGATCGATTTGGAAATAAATAAACAGCTTTTAGCCCTAACTCCAGGTGGATTTTCCAATCTATCGCGATGCACAACCTCCTTCCGCCTCTGATGGAAAGCTTCAAAAGAAAGAGCGAAAGTAGAGAGCGGATGTATCCCCAATCAATTCTGCGGAGCGCCTTCCTCATACAATACCTGTAGATTCGGAAGGGAATGTTAAAAAAATGACAGAGGCTCTCTTTTTCAAAACAGCCGCTGATGTTTATAGAACTACTTTACTCGCGTGACTCTTTTTTGTTTCTCGTAGTTTCTCGGTTTCTCTTTTGTCACGCCCTTTTTCTCCGGCAAGCTGTACAATATATTGCGAAGGATTACATTGCCTCTGCGTACTGTGGTGTTAAATAAAGACATACATTCCATTCATCACACTTCCTTGTTTTACTGATTATCGATTGCGAAGAACTGGTCATTATTTCTGAAGAGTTAAATTCACTAATTAGAACAATAGTGGTAATTGTTTTCAACGTTCAGAATAAATGCTATTAACAAGAAAACATGTTGGAACATTTCTTCCTATAAAAATTTGTACTAAAGCAGAGATGTAAACAAACATTTTACGATCAGAGGTAGTAAACCTCATAAAACTCAAAATCTATATATAGTTAAAATGAACAATAATAATATTTATACACAGTTTAAAAGGAAATAGGTGACGTAAACCATATCAGAATTTTAATAACCACCAAAATTGTTTTTCATTGACTCTGCGTGTACGTAAACAATATACTGCATTTCGTAGCGTATTGAAAAATTTAAATGACGGGAGCCTGTCTTTTCAAACATCCGCTGATCATTGAGGCGTGGACTGCTTTCCTCAGTGACTCTGTTGTTTTCTAAGAAATCTCAGATTCTCTTTGTCCTTTCTCACGCGATACTCTTTTCTCAGTTACTCCCGATACTCTCGTTTCTCAAGTTACTCTCAATTCTCTTTGTTTCTCTGAAATACTAATGTATCGAAGTAATGCGGCAATGGAATTGGCTCTGGGTATTTCAAGAAGAGTTCTTCTCCACACACTTTCGTTGACGAATGCTCGATCCTCTATTTCTTTCCGAGCAACATTTTCCATGTTGCAGACACACCGGAACGAGCTCATTATGCCATCTACAAATCTCAAACGCAATATTTTGATAATCATATAGAGGAGATGTGTTCTGGGTAACTACTCTGCTATCACTCTACGCATTTTTTACGTGGCCAATTGCGACTCAGTAGTCACTGAACTACAATTCCGATTTTCAATTTTGTTTTTTGTAACTTCTGTTGTTACCCGATGTCTCTAAAATAAGACATTAGTTCTGCAACATGGTTACCAAAATATAGAGGGATCGCGTCACCCATTCATGCATTTTTTGCCCCAAATTTTTTCCACTTGAAGTAGACCTTCAGACCACAATTCCGATTTTTCAATTTCGTTTTCCGTAACCTGTTGTTGCCGTTGTCTCTCTAAAATAGACATTATATGTTTTTTTAACATATGTAGTTCTGAATATAAGAGGATCGCGTCACCCATTCATGCGCATTTTTACCCAAATTTTTCCACTCAGTAGTCGCTGAACTACAATTCCGATTATAATTTTGTTTTTGTAACTTCTGTTGTTACCGATGTCTCTAAAATAAGACATTAGTTATGTTTTAACATATGTAGTTACAGATATATGAAGGATCCGCGTCACTTATTCATTACGTATTTTGCCCAACTTTTTTCCACTTAGTAGACGCTGAACTACAATCCCGATTTTCAATTTTGTTTTTCCCAACTTCTGTTGTTACCGATGTCTCTAAATAAGACATTAGTTATGTTTTAACATATGTAGTTACCAATATATAGAGGATCGTCACCCATTCGAAGCGTATTTTGCTTAACTTTTCCACTTAGTAGACGCTGAACTACAATTCGGATTTTTTTTGTTTTTTGTAATCTCAAGTTAAATAGGTACTAGGTGCGAGAAAGTACAAATTTCATACACGATCAGAGAAGAAGAAGATCGATTTAAAATAAATAGCTTTGCCTTAGTTTGAATTGGTTTTCAGCTCTATCGCTATGCACAACGTCCTTCTCCGAGTACAAGGAGAGCGAAAGTGGATGTGTCCCCAATCGATATCTGAGGATAACAACTACATACAATGCCTGTAGTACAGAGGAAATGGAAGAAAGAGGGCCAAAAAAAATAAAGAAACCAAATAAATAAATAGGAGAAAGAAATGTTGAATTTCGAGATACCAACCTGTTGATTCCATCAAGTGGAGGGAAAATTCCCCAGAATGGACTGGTCTGAACAATTAACCTCAAGATTTCCAAATTAAATAATGTACTTAAGCCATCACGTAGACAGTTCTACAATTTTTTTTTGCAAGAGAAAGAATATAGAAAATAAATTTGCATAAAATTTTCTGGTAAAAATTTCATTTCCGAGCATATAGCATTATCCAAGGCGTTGTTTTTTTTTTTTTAAAAAAAAAAGAAAAATGCTTCTCTTGACATCGGCAGACATAATCAGAGCTTTCTAATTTCCTTTTCAAAATATTTTACAATACTGCTTTAAAAAATGCTTATTTTTCCTTTTGAATGTTGAAGACAAATTCCACATGGGCAATATTTTTGCATTTTGACCACATAAATCAACTTTTAAGCAATAATAAATAGTAGCTTTTTAACAGTAAAATATGATCTTCAATTTGAAGATTTCGGTTTGAAGGTACAAGTCCTTGTAATGCACAGCTGTTCCTTCTAAATGTTCATTTTAATCAATGAAGTTGAATCTACTACAAGATATCAAATCTTTTATTCCTTTCATGACAGTGATCGGATGCTGCGTACCTGCATTCTATCATTTCAGATCTATAGTTTCCATACCAAATTTCATTTATATAACAAATACTTGTGTTGGAGTTATATGTATACTACTACGCGACTATATACAGACAGACAGACAGACGGTCAACACTTTGACAGTTTGGTCCAAATTTGATACGGACCTACATTCATGATTATAGAGCTGCGTACTAAATTTTATCCATCCAGAGATTTCAGTTTTTTTGGAGTTATAGTTATCGAATGAACGCGGAACAGACAGACTTTCCCGCTGACAGGAGTATACTACGACTAGGAAACTACAAATTATATACGAAAATATCGCATACAATTTCATCCCCTTTAACTAGTGGTGTTTCGAAGGTTATCGTGTTCACGAACCAAAACCTAATTCCAAAATTATTGTTTTCGGACTCAGGAGGTCTAAAACGTGGAGATTCGTCAAAATCTCAATTCGAATACTTACGATTACGATAACTTCTCTCTGTATACGAGAAGTAACCAGCAGAGTAATTTTGCTTTCGTACTTCAGAAGGAAAGAATATATTGTACGATTTATATAAAATTTGGTTTAATACTATTGTTAATTCAGAAAGATATTGCAATTTGGTGAATTTCAGTATACTCTAAAGAAACTAAATGATGAAGGTTCTTGGACAAACTGATATTTTTAAACCCCAGATATTTGAATAGTAATTTAAATTATGTATTTAACTTATAGTATATATGTTCTGGATATTCAGCACCATGAACTTCAGCCTTGTTCGAAGATTCAAGTGATCAAGAATATCTCTATTACGCACATGAAACGCAACAAATTGATGAAAGTTTCATCTCGTTTGCACCTTTCTTTGAAACCAGAATGAGTCGTATTAACAACATGGTGCATTTATTCTCCAGATCAAGTTCTGCATTCATCGAATCTATCCCAAAGGAAGTAGCTGCGTCACGAATTTGTCCAACGAATCTTTATCGGTCCTTTAACTTGTTTTCAGCCCTGGTTTTCGGTAAATTCATAAAGAGACTCGTAAAGACAAGACATTGTTGGGAACGACCATTATTGCCAGCTTAGCCGCCTTCGGCGTTCAACATTCGCCAGGAATATATTTAATTGAATCGCTTATGCATATATCCGTACCCAGCCACTTTCCTCGGTCTCTGACACAAACGGAGAGACGCGCAAGGTCGTTCCTATAACCCCATTGTGACCAAACGTGTATTAGAGGGACGAAAAAATTCGTAATACTTTATAAATACTCAGAAAGACGGTGGAGTGACAAACTCAGCTGCTGATGAAAAGAATGAACAGATGGCTAGTTTCTAGGAATCAGGTTTTCAGGTGGCCCAGGGGTGCATGAAATGACCCCTTAATAGAAAAAATTTTATTGACAGACTATCATTTGAAAAAAAAAAAAAACAGAGATACTTTAGTACATATAAAACTATAGTAATAACTTTTTGAAAACCATAAAGAAGCCTTGTAGCTGTCATTTTGCGTCCAGGCTGTCTAGTGCTGCCATCTATATATTATAACTAATAGATTAATGTACGGTGAATAATTACTACATGGATTTTCAGCTCTATTCCTCAGCTATAAATAATGATATTGGCCAGACTAAATTGTTCCGCAACAACTTTATGCGTAAACCAACATATTTTTTTTATTGGATATTTCTTTTCTTTTAATTTATGCATTTTATTATAAAGAATTTCAAACTCCGATATAAAAGGATTCTCTTATCATTCCATACAGGATTCAATAATAGTTGTAATACTCCGATTTTAAACACAAATTAATTAAAGCATAAATAAAAAGATGATATAATTTGTTTATAGCTGAAAGGGATACTTAAAATCTTGAAGATATGTTCTGTATTTGGTATCACAAGTCATTCTTAATATGAGTATCTGCCAATTATATGAGTGAATGAATGTTGATATTTACTATATCAAGAGGCTTCTTTACATTCTTGGAAGAGACACATTATTTTTTCATTTAGAATGAGCCATAAGAATCCCTACGTTAGAATACACATTTCAGCTTTAGAATTTAAAAAAAAATTTTATATAAGAAAAACAATTACATGAAACACAAGATGCTTGATAAGCAAAATCTAAAACATATTGGAGATGAGAAAAACAAATTATATGCGGTGAAATTTTGAAATTTTAAATAAAAGAATTTTTTTTTTTAAGAGAAGAGGAAATTAAGGAGACATTTGTTGATTCTGGCAAAAACAAACCAAAGCAAGGATAGAACCACGGGTATCGGTTTGTAAACGCGACGATAACTAGACCAGTAGGGAACCTGCTCAGGGGTAACACCAAGTAGTATTGGTAGGTTTCCCCTCACACATTTCTGTTTAGTTGTTTTCTGCTTCTCCCCTATTAAGATACTTGCAGCGATACATCCACAAGTTGCAGTATTTGCAGTCCCCGTTCTAAAAAAAAAATATGTAGCGGCCATTTTTTGTTCTTTCGGTCTCCTCTCGTGCGTTCGCCTCCCCGCCACATGGTTGCTTGAGGTTCGATCCTTGTTTGTTTCTTTTTTGCCAGCGTCCACCGTGTCTCCTTTTACCTTCCTTAAATTATTTTTATTTAAAATTTCATAATTCTCACACCATGTCATTTTGTTTTTTTTTCGTCCGTTTAATTAAAATGTTTTTTGAATACTAATTACACATCTTGTGTTTTATTGGTGTTCTATGATACAAAATCTCTAAAATTCTCATAATCTTCTAGACCGTTTTCAGTGCGATATGCTTGATTTTTTTGTTTTCATGGAGCTGAGTTTTATAAAATTTGATTCATGACAGGCGCTATTAAAGCTTGCTCTGCTTACAGAAATAAGAGCGCAGACGATATTTTTTATGAAATTACGATTGCATTAAATATTTCAATCAGTGTTCTTAAGAATAGATAATAAAATAAGAATTCAATGCACTCGCAGAAAATTTAATTTCTGAAATCTAATTTTTGTGAAAAACTTTTGTTGACTACATTAAACATCCAATGCATTATGTTTAATAGATAATAAAACGCGGAACCGCGTACATTTTTGTTATGGTAATAAGCAACTAAAATTAATTTTAAACAAAATCGTTAAAAAGCATTTAAAAAAATTTTAATGCGTTTTTAAATACAATAATAAAATGTTCGCCAGAGTTGTTGATTTGTGGAGTCAGTCATCAGAAGAAAAAAAAAAAAACCCGCGCCATACTGATTTACCGTAGATTTGGAAACATGAAAAAAAAAAAACTAAGAATAATGCTCTGTAATTTAAACACGTTCTCTAAATAGGGAAATTAATTTCCTAAAATATTTCTTCCTTTCATTTTACTTTGATTTTACAAATATTTCATTTTTTGGTCCTTATTTCTTGTTTCCTTAGCGACCACCAGATGGCAATACGAGTCCTTGTGCTGATATTAAGAAGAAAATGTGACGCGTTTGGTGAAGAAGAAAAATTTTATTCAATCTCAGAATTCTACTGCTATTAAATTGTGGGTTTATATTTTGTTTAGGGTCAGCTAGGAAAAAAAGAATGGGATTAGGTTCAGCTAGAGTTCCTGAAAATTCTCACTTTCCACGCTATCTTTTATTTAATTTCACTTGTTTCGTGTTTGGAAAAGGGGTAATAGCAATCAATTTTGTCAGTTCCTCCATATACAAAAGTTCTTACATTCTCTACAGTAGCGTGTTTCAATTAAGACGTTGGTGACTACAGATTTTAAAAAAATAATTTTTATTTTAAATATACTAATAAATAGAGTTTTTTATTTTTTTAATTGTTATTTTCATGATTTTAATACTAAATTATTATGCATAGAAGACTCAAAGATTAAAATATTAAAGAAACGAATAATCAATATCACGTATCAGTTTGGAATTATATGGTTTCACGATTAAACTTCCCACCATCGTAATATACAGGGTTATTTGCGAAAGAATATTTTCATGGGTTATATTCAAAAGAAAAGAAAGCTGAGAATTTTGGCAGACTTACGACTTAGAAAGTAACTTTAGTCAAGGTTATAAGTACAGTAAATTTATAGATACTCTTAAATGTTCAATGTAGTCGTCTGATGCCTGAACAGATATCACGTAATGTTTGGCTACCGTTGGCGATGGTTGATCCGGACGCTTGGCGCAACTCCTTGCTAATGTAGGGTTGTAAACGGGTGCTTTGGTGGCGATCTCGAGAAGCGAGGTGAGATGTTTAAGGCCTAGTTGTGGTCGTTATTTTTGGAGCAGCTCTGGCTTCAAAGTGCAACGTACACCCGCACTTTATCTTTTTTATGTGTGCTGTCTGTCTTATATGTTATACGTCCAAAATATAGTACTACAAATCACAATTGTCTTCGTTTCAAAAAGACAGCAACACCACAAGAGTATCTAACTTGAAGATGCAAACTCATCCTACACTCTGTGCAAATTGCCCAATATCCGGGCTTTGTCATTTTCACGTACCACCGTATTCTAAATATTTAACCAATTAGAGTTGCATTTGTATTTCTATATATTTGTATATTTGGATGCTTTTTTTGTTTTCTTTTGGTACCTGTGCTGGATAACACTTCGTATGCTGAACTATACTGATAGCTTAAAGTTCTTCCATTTCCCTCCTTGAATGTCGCAATTTTCAGACGAAAAAAAAAACGTTATGCATTACTAGTTCAGCAACAATCTTGCTGGATCACTGGATGAGCTAAGTGGGCCACCCTTGTTTTGTTCCCTTGAGGCTTTCCTTTGTGGCGTTCAAAGAAGAACGTCAATGTAACTAAATTGAAACTTTTCATGTGTGAATTAAAGTTTACACCCGCAATGTAAGCGGGAAATGAAATTCCATTTATTGCCAAAGCTCGAAGTAATCGACATTCTATACATCCCAAATGGTATAAGAAATTAGCTTTATTTACTAATTTAACTTATTCAGATTATCTTTATACATCTTTTCCTCATTCTTGTTGTATGGCCTTATTATAACAACTATATAATAGCAAACTTTACAGTAATTTTAGGAATTGAAACAAATTAATAGCAATGTTACTTTCTGCTTCCTGGGAGGCGATAAATGATCTTATACTCGTATATATTTATTCATCTTATTATCTTACAGCGGGTGCAAAGGGTAAAATGTGTGAAGATCCCAACCGGAAGATTGCGACCGAATTTGTGTGATGTTAGTTGTTTTGGAGCGTTGCGACTGAATTGCGTGATGTGAATTGTTTTAGAGCGTTACGTGAATTTACGTGATGTGGATTTGTTTTGGAGCGTTGCGACTGGGTAGTGATGTGGATTGTTTTTTGGAGCATTTACGACCAATTTACGTGTAGATTGCTTTGGGTACGACCAATTTACGTGATGTGGATTGTTTGGCAGTACGATAGTACGTGATGTAAGATTGCTTTAGGCATTTACAGCCAATTTCAGTGATGTGAATTGTTCAGGCATTGCGACTGAATTTACGTGACATGTGGATTATTTTGGAGCGTTGCGACCAATTTAGGTGATATGAATTGCTTAACGTTACGTATGGTACATATGTAGATTGCTAGGCGATTGCGGCCAGGTACGTCATGTGGATTGGTTTTGGAGCCTGCGACCGGAATTTGAAAGTGATAATGGATTACTTTGGAGCGTTGTAACCAGACTGCGTGATGTGGATTGATTTGGAGCGTTTGACAATTTACGTGTGGATTGCTGGAGCATTGCGACCAATTTGAGTGATGTGTGGATTGTTTTGGGGCATTTGCGACCGAATTTGAGTGATGTGGATCTTTGAAGTAACTTGAAAAAATATAAGGAAGGTTCATTTATTGAGCCTCTGACGATATCAGTGTGAAGATCTCTCCCTTCCGGGTGAAAGTGGACTCTTCTTGACCACGCATGGCTAGACTTTTGGCAAATGAAGTTGCTACATGGATTTTGACTCAGAATTTTAGATCTGTAACGAATCTTGGATCCTTTCAGTCAAGAGAACAGATCCCAAATGAATACTGACAGTGCTTGAATCAGGATTTTGATCGGGGGGCAGGTAGGCGAGGTCCTAAAAAATTTTGTATCGTCGTGACCTCATGGATTATGTAACTCAAAACACTGGTGTACTCCACCTGACAATTAGAACTGAGATATACTACACAATACTCGATAATTTAATAAAACACAATGAAGCAACAAAAATTTTTCGACCGCGTTAACGCTAAGTACAGGTGGAATGATTAAAAGCGGGAAAATTTCAGACTGTCAAGGTAGAAAGCAATGTTGCCACAGACAGAACAAGGTCTATTGATCTGAAAAAAAAATCCTAGAAATTTTGGTTTTACCCAGCCTAGGAGGGGCTGCAACCCCATAGCATCCCCCCCCTGGATTCACCACTGCATACTGAATTTTATTTATTTACAACTCCTTGGCCCAGCTACCAAAGGGTGTTGGGCCAGCTTCCACAGGCAGGGAGGAAGCAAAAAAACAAAGGAAATTATCTGTTAAAAGAATTTAAAGAACCCAAATGGAAGAACAATTTAAAATCATCTGACAATGATAAAATAAAGATAAAACAAAAACATAAAACGCCAAGAGATTAGACAAACACGCAAGAGCATATTAAGAGCAAACACTTTACAAACATGAGATTAAGAACAGAGCAGCCTAGAAGCACTTAAAAGTTAAGGCAAACCACAAAACACGAAACCCAAAGGCTAAAACACAAAAGAAGCAACATTAAAAGACACGAAAAAATTAAAGGTAAGACACTGCGAGCAGAGCAGGCAAGGCAAAATTTGCAAAACTAAAACATTAAAACACATACAAAATAAAATCAACCAAAGATTCAAGATCAATGGCATTTAAAGAACCAAACCCAGTTACTGCGTACTGGATTTTTCTTCTTCACCATACGACAAAACGCATCATTTTGCGTAAATGAAAAGTCATGGAGTACTTCCATGAGATCAACATATGACTACGTCAAATGACATTCCCTAAACTCATTATAGTTTTAACCGTGAACGTAGTCGATAAATTAACATGGATGAGATAATTAATCATCTGATTTATCTGGAAAGTACAACATTCATCTTATTCTAGAAATTTCAAATGCTTTTGCACTTTTACGAAGTTTCACATACAATGAAGATAAAATGTTCATTAAGCAAGAAATGAAAGATAGGTATTTAAAATAAATGAATCTACATTAACTCAAGTGATTCTCAAAGCAACAGCAGGTCTTTTTATCACCCTTCTATGTGCAAAAAACTCAATATTAATTTCGGCCAAAATGTTGACAAATCAAGATCTTACCGAAGAGATTCATCTTCTGACATCGTTTTTAAAATCTCATCCTCAAATTAAAAGCGCTTTTGGTTCCTCATTAAATCAAGGGTTATTAATTACATATCAACGACCAATCCGTACTTCATCTGGGGATAGAGAATAAATCACAATAAATTAATCTTGGAAAAAAACTGTCTGTCTATTTGAATAGTTCAAAACAAAAGAATTTACTCCTGTGGCACAAAGCCATCATAATAACAGCCCAGAAGAAGATACAACCAAATTATAGGATGGAAGATTTGTTGACAAGATTAAAAAATAAAAAAATATCAGCGACGATGACACAACCATATGCCGCTGTGCTTTGAGATAAATTGCCTTTTTTCTACCTGTGGTTCAAGTATTTCCTGAGCCTTATTCATTCTAGCAACGGAACAGAAAAGAAAATTCTCGTTCTTTAAAAGTGTTCTACCTAGGATAGCTGCGTTCATATGCCAAGAAAAGAAAACTATCGCTATAATTGCGTTTTAATTAAAAATATCGTTTGACTAGGGGAAAAATAATATAAAGTCAGTAGAAACAAAAAACTAGCCTGGAACAAAACGGTATTATTTCATTTTCTTGAGATTTAACTCAAAAGTTATTAATAGAAAGTTGTTATTAGTTATGATTAGCTGTTCAAGTCAATTAGGAGATCATTTCTATTTTTCAGCAAAACTTCAAATTGTCAGTCTAAGAAATCGGTAATAGATCAATCGAATTTATTAATTTTTCTAAATTATTATTGAATCTCTTCATTAATTTGTGTTCCATTTATAAACATTACAGTATTTTTGTGAGATTTGCAGTTGATCAAATTTATACAAGATTTTTTGGTAATGTGATGTGGTTATATTTAAACCTGAGATTATCTATACAACTATTTAAGAAATATGTATAGAATTTTAACATCAAACTTCGTAATTTTATTATCAATGGAATATTAATGTGAATGTTTCTCAACCTTATTTACTCTATATCGGTAACTTATGAATAATGGTAGCAAAGTTACCATATTGGTAGAGTGATTTGAGTACAAATTCGATTCAAATTTTTCGATACTACACTTTCAGGAAGGATGATGACATATTGCATAGATTTTGTCATTTTAAAAATATACAGAATATTTTATAAGAGAAAGAAATTGAGAATTCATATTGTGCTCAAATTTGTTTAAAATTTATTAAACAGAAAACAAGAAGGTATATTGTGTATATTATTTAATGTTATTATAGAAACAAAAGAATATTTTGTTTAATAAATAAAAATGGAATCTGTAACTATGTGCTGTTTTTATGTTTTTTGTGTTTTGAAATTGATAGCTTTGGTGTTGTTTCCTGTGGCAATGCACTTTAATGTTCACAGATGTTATTTTTTTATATTTGATTATCCAGTTAATCCGATAAATTTTCATTAAAATCTCTTATAATGTGAGGGAGCCATCTGTTTATGATTTCGGAAAAAAAAATGATTATGTTCTATAAGATGAATTAGTATGTTCTATAAGACATTATGTTCTTTAAAGATGGAGTGGTATTTTCTATAAGATAGATTAGTATGTTCTATATAAGATAGATTAGTATTTTTCTATAGAATAGATTAGTATGTTCTATAAAGATGTTATGTTCTATAAGATAGAAATTAGTATGTTCTATAAAATATTTTGTTCTATAAAGATAGAATTAGTATGTTCTATAAGATATTTTTTGTTCTATAAAAGATCCAATTTATGTTCTATAAGATATTTTTTGCTCTATAAAGATATTATGTTCTATAAGATATTATTATCTTTCTATAGATGTTCTATAAGATATAAATTAGTATGTTATATAAAGATATTGTAATTCTATAAGATTGATTGTGATGTTCTATTGATAATGAATTTTGGAATGAATAAAGACTAAAGGTTGAACTTTTTCTCAAAAAATACAAAAGTTCAAAACCTAATCAAAAAAAAGCAAAATACGATAAAGTAGTGTTTTAAAGGAAACAAAGTTTTGATAGATATAGCAATACGTAACT
>BGPR01035141.1:0-16124 GCA_013235015.1 Araneus ventricosus
TTCACAAATGTTAAAAAAGGTTGGCCTCTAATTCATTTAGACACAATATATATGCTAAAAAATTCTACACATAATGAATACTGATACGTCATTCTATATTTGAAAATAGTTCCAAGGGCATTATACAGAGAGGCAGACTGATAGTTTCATCAATTAAAACCTTTGAGATGATTAAGAATTCATTTATTTTTTTTGCTCATAGCATTTTCCTTTATCCAAAAGATTTTTTCCGCGAACTGCGAATTGATCTTATCAAAGTCGCAGATCTCTTTTCTTTCTAAATTCCTTTTCCTCCAAAATATCTTATTATCAGAATGAACTCATTTCCGTTTTTCTTTTATTTACTCTATTCCTTTGGGATTTGAAAGACTGAAAGCTTCCTCAAACTTTCAAAGTTTTTTTTTTATATCGTTTAAAGACACACTAATTCTTAGAGGTGTCAAAATATTTAGAAAACATTTGCGGTTTATAGGTATAAACTTATTTTATTAGAAAATCACTGGATTCTAAAGCCAAGTTCATCTAATATCTTCAAACTATTACTGAAAATCATAAAACAACCGTTTGAATTTAACTATTATATTCTTGGCTTTATTTACACTATAGGCAGCAAATTTATCACAGACATTCAATATGCTATATTTTATAAGAATATTTTATTTTAATGATAATGAATTTTGAGAGAATGCCTAAAAATTTTAAAACCCCACTTTCTTTTAAATTTTAAATGAGGCAGTCAACAAATTTGACCTCATGTGCTCCTTTTTCCCATGGGGTCCATCTAGGGCACTAAAAAAGCTAGTAGTCTTCTAATTTGTAATTTACTGTGTGCCAAAATAGGTGGGAGTATAAATGAGCAGAACTGATGAAATTACTATGTCTGAATATAAGCTGAGAATTTTTTTCAGGGTTGTTGGCTTAATACAACTTCTTTGATATGAAGAGAAACAAACAGCCTCACCCCCTGCATCCTAATCACGAAATTTCAGCCGATGTCTTGCTCTTATCTTTGAATTAAACCCATTTTCTGTTTACATACTTATATCTTTCAAACAGTTTCGTGATGAAAAATTTTTGACTTTGTATTTAACCCCAGCCGACTTGAATAATCGAGTTTCATCACCGGGAATAAGAATTAAATCTTAATGCATAATTGATATTCATTGTCTCTAACATAATTTTCTGTCCTTTTGTGTAATACTTGACAGCAAATTACCTGAAAGCAGAATAACATCAAAATGGCAACATACTGCAAATTCTTCCCAAATTAAATAAACCACTTGGAACAATGATTTTACACCAATGAAATTTATTTTACCTCGATTTTTTTCACAACTTAATCAGTGTGAAAAAAGTGATATATGTGTCTGTGAAACCTGAACTTTAGTGTTAAATCAAACATTAACAATCTTTATATGTCATGAACCACCACTCATCAAAATCTCCCAAACCACTGAGACTTAGAAATAAATTGTAAGTGGAAGGTTTCCTGGGGAGAAAAGTTTTGTATTAAAAGTAGCTTTTTGAAATTTTGATTTGAATTAAAATGATAAAAATTACTTAAATTTAAAGTTTCTTCCAAGAATTTAGATCGAGACATTTTGCAAAAAATACTTTAAGAACATCTGTGATAAAAAAATTAGCTTTCAACATCTGATCTTATTTTATGCTATATTGTCTAATTTTAATTTGTTTCTGAAATGTTTTAAAATATGAATTGTAAATAATGTTCTATTGTTGTAACAAATCAAACCATCTCTTTAATATCCTGCAAATCTTTATTCACGCGCTTTTGTAAATTGTTAGTTTGTGATAGGTGAATTATTTTCTAGGGAAATGAACTTGGGAAACAGAATTTTCACTTTAATATTCACGTATTTCTGAATATTTTAGATCGTACCCTGTCAAAGTATATTTTTATAAAGCATAATGGCACACAGGATATTTGATTTCAGGTTTTAATATTGTGTGTGAAAATAACAAACATCTTTGTCCCTTTTCTTCAAGTATTGACCCCATGCTTTTCCTGCCATTTTAAAGTGAGAAGGAAAAATTGCCAGCCTGTATACATGTATTTAGTAATTTTTATAAAATTTTACTAGTGAAAAGGGTCATGCCAAATTCCCTCAAGTATAACCCACCAACTGATAGAAATTAGAAATTAAGCAGCCTAACTGAGAATTACAAAAAAGCAAGAGTACTGGGGAAGAACCTAATTGACTCTTAAATTATTCACCTCCTGAGTAATCTGCTTTTTAGAGGCTTATGAACCTTTGCTGCCTCACTTTCTGTACCCACTGTCTCACACAACCAAAAGTGTTCTGGTTTCGAGACCATATTCAGTGCTGACCAGCCCACCTGATGAAGGAGAGACACTCCTGAGAAAGTTATTTGAAACCAGCTTGTGTTTCTACAGGCAGTGCAGGCACAGATGGGCCTATGTATAGAGTTGTATTCATGGCATTTTTAAATCTCCTGGTGCCTAAAGATACTGGTAGCTTGAATACAATATTCAGTTTTGCCTTGATTCTTTCCTGAGTTACCGCAATGAAAAACCAGACGGGTATTAATACTATATAAAATACAAAAATAAAACTAATTAAAATGGTGTCCGCTTGGTCTCCTAAAGGATTGGCTACTCATCAATAAATTGTAACGAAACAGTAAAATAGATTTTAAGCTCATTTTTTCCTTTCAGTATCTGGGTATATGTTTACGGATTGAACGCGTTGATGCAGTCCATTTTTATATCCAGGTTCACATTTTTTGTCTCATTTATTTATTCTGATTCTTTTGAAACCCATGAAATTGCTTATTTTCATTTATTTTGTTTTTGCGGCCCTGTGGTTGTTCAACTTCCATGGAATAGTTCATTATGTCATGTTTAATTCCTTCTGCTTTAAAAGATAGTAAAATGTTTTGCAGCCATACTTCCAAAGAAAGCGGTTATAATATTAAATGCCTTTTGTTTTACATGTGGATATATATATCATAGTTAAATAGTTTATTAAAGTTCACAGGTTATATAAATATATCTAAAATTGGATTTTGTTAGAGGTTTCATTGGAAATGGTTTCCCACAAATGGTATTTCTTTATTACTGATTTTAGTTCCATCTTTTAAGTTCATATGATAACAACAAAAAATGTTGACTTTTTGTACCTTTAAATATCATCCTAAGTTAATAAAAGAATGTGAACCTCTGCGATATGGATGCCACGTGATAATGCTTTATTAATGAAATAGTTCACCTCCAGCGATGATTTGCTGGTTGTCGACTCACCAACTCTAAATGGCTTTGGTATCCAGTTTTCAGCTGATCTTTCACGGAAAATATATTTTAAATGTTTCTTTAATATTTTCATAAATTTAAATGATAATTTGAAGTTAATTTTGCCTTTGTTATTTTCATGAATGTCAAGCATTTACTTGAAAGTTACCTTTAGTTTTGCGATTTCTGCAGTTTCTAATAGAATTTCTATATCATGTAAGGTGTGAGAGGGCTCAAATGTCCAGAATAATATTTAATGTAGAGAACAATCTAAGTGAATGGCTCAAAATCAAACTGAATCACACAGATTATACGACGTACGGCCACACGCACGTTACAGATTTACACTTTTACCTGCATTTATATTATCTTGTGTTCCAGTCCGAGCGGATATCATTGACTTGACCGTAACATAATTAGTAAAGATGAATAATTATTAATATAGTTATTTATGCAGTAGACCTCCTGCAAAAATATTTTTAGTGTTTATTTAATACGTTAGATAACACGTGAAGGCGGCCATCTGAAGCAAAATGAAGAAAAATAAAACCACTGAATCTTGCAAAGGATTAGGGTTGTCCTAAATTTCTTCAGACACCACCTAGCTGTATCTTTTTATACTAGCATGCAATCATAATTCTCAGCAGGTGGAACATTCATCACTCTGCATTGCTAGGTTTTATATGTTGATCATGTCCTTTATATGCAACCACGCCCTAGAGAGGTTAGGCTAATTAATTTAACTGGTATATACTGGGTTTTAAAGTAAATACGAGTATTATTGGGATTGAAACTGGTACTTTCAAGATGACGGAGACGTAACCTGAGCTGGCATCTCCTCTTCAAACTTCCGCAATTTGACATCAGTCTTGGAGACATTTGGCCTCCAGCATGATTTGCACGAACGGCCCACACATGACGGATCTTTCTCAGTGTGGAATCGGGTTTCTAACTTGGAGCCTCTGGGGCCCCGAAGACACCTTCCTTACCACCAGCTTGTCGCGCCCTGGCCATATAAGTGGCTAATGTCCAGCTATCATCTTATAAGTAAATCCACCCTTTCCCTTTGGTGGTGGTCTTCAATCTGAAGAAGCATTCTCTCACATATGAAACTACCCGTCACAGTGTATTGGATCGTATTGTTACAATGAATAATAATAAATATTATTTTGTAATTACTGATAGTACTACCTGACTACACCTATTAAAAAAGTTTAAGGCTGCAGAATAATGAAATCACATTTTCATTTTTTGACGAGGAAACTTTTAAAAAAAAAAAACAATATCATTCTAATTTTTTTAGAGAACTAAAACTTATTTTTTTGAAGTCTGCTATGATTTATTTTTTAGTTCCTGAGCAGCTCGAACATGCTTTGGTTCCAATCTTTGTTTGTGATCATCTTTAAAGCACTAGTCAAAATTTTTTTTGAAAATTTGAAAGTTTTTGAATCAGCACTTTATAACCCTTCTTTTGATGATTTTTCTTTATTAGTGAAATAACATAGGTGTCTCAATCTGTATAAAATTGAAAGAAAAAGGTTGAAAAAAATCTTAGCTATAATTTGCAGGTATAAATTTATAAAAACAAATATGATGGAGAATTCCACTCATCATGCAGTTAGTAACCATCAAACATCAGAAATAAGTCTTAAGTACCAAAATAACAGAAACACATGTTAAACCTTTCATCCACATACACTTTTAATAGAAACTCGCCAATTAATAAAAACAAAATTAAAAACAAAATAGCGTTTACTTTTGACTTCACAACAAACAAGCGAGATGACAACTGTCAAGCTCGTTTTACGATAAATTTTGCCTATTTATTATGCATGTTTTTTTTATGCACTGGACATTAAAGAAGCATCCAACAGACTCAACTTAAGTGAACTTTATCTTTATATACTAATATTGCACTATTAATGTGGGATGGAAGTACATCATATGCAAGAAGGTAATATTCACGCTTCTATTGAATATCTCCTTTCTATCTGCTAGGAAATTCAACATAGACTCTCATTTCAAAATTATATGAGAGAGTCGATGATAGACGAAACGCAGTATAGAACTTAGTTACTAGAAAGCACAGCTTAAATAAAAAGTTAAGAGATAGGTTAGCAAATGAGAAGGTGCTGTAATCAGTTCAGATATAAGCTCCAAAAGCCTGCCTTGGCTACAATGAAAAATGCACTATTTGATCGATTGCTTGATGATATTACAAATCGATTACTTGCAATTGATAGTTATAGACTTTCTTCTCGAAATCGAACTGCGATTACAATGAGGCAGCCTGCGTGTCAGAACATTTATAACTAATTTTGAAACTTTTGTATCAGATTTTTTACGGCTTTCGTCACATATCACTGGTTTGATTTTCTATCGATCCTGTTCCGAAGTTTATTTAAAATCGAGAGTCCTTGGAACCCTAATATTCTTTCTTGAAAAATCTGTTCGACCTAGAAAGAATTTGCTTAGCTTGTTGGTAGATTATTTTGTCTCTTTATTTTTTGTTCAAATCTCTGCCATGAGGAGAATAAACTTTCTTCGCATGCGATCATATCTGGATTGTTTATATAACTCTGGAGAGCAATGTTCTTAAGAATAAATGCGTGATTAAACGAACTCCTATTTTTTGTTAATGTACAACCCATCCCATTTCTGGAGCAATTCAGACTTTGTTCTTTTCCCGATTTACTTTCTTCAGTACTCTTCATTTCTTACGCATAATAGAAAGTTATTAATTTTGCACGTTGAAAATACAATCAACGTTCACTGTTAATGATATTGTACGTTTAATCATGTGGAGTCGAAATTCTTCTTTCTTAGCCTTACAGAACTGTTTTTACAACTCGAACACCAGAAATTGTATGAAATATTTTTATCTCACATTTCTTTTTTGAAAAGTAAAGCACTTCAGGATTTCCTTTCCACTGACTTTCTAACAAAATGCACGGAAATCTTTATTTCTATCGATTTTGCTACATTCTATCTCATTATTATTTTATATTTTCAGATACCAAATTTACTCAGGATATGTTCATTTCTTATAGACTTGTTTCTACTGTATTTAAGATTTTCAATTTTCTTTTGAAGTGAAAATCTTTCGCTCGTTACAGTGATAGCTCGGCTCGAACTTCCTTCTGTGGCTTAAACAGGTACAATGATTTAGGAACTCGCTAATAACTACTAGACTAATAATGCGAAAGGGAGATGGTTGACCCTAACGGATAGATCGTATCTGTAAGTTTGTCGCATAGAATTGTTTTACTGCGGACGTCAAATTCCGTACCAAAGTATGGCGCATGCGCGTGATTATTATGGAATTAGCTTCATGTGAGCGTTATAAATAAGTGTAGTGTGGAAAAGCGTTTAGCTAGGGAGGTAATTCTAGTGTTATTTTAAGAGCTTGAGGAGTACTATTAGGACTAGTGAGACAAAAAATATTTACCAGAATAAAAGTAAAATCGGTATTAAATTGAAAAAATTTTAAACCGCTGTTTTGATTATAATAATTAGAATTTCTGCCAGAATTTAGAATATATGATACCACGTAAAAAGAAACATTTACAAAATTTGAATCAAGATTGAATATTACAAGAAATGAGTATTTGTAGTAAATAATGTTTTACTGCGCATACGCGAAATGAAATCTACTCAAATAAAATCATAAGAAGTTCAACGGTACGCTAGAGTTTATGTGAAAATGTCGGGACAAAGCCTTGAAAACAAGTATTTCGTATTAATGTGTAATTTATTTATCAATCTCTTTAATACAATATTAGAGTAGTATAAGGTTTGACTAGATACAAGTCGCATGTCCAAGGATCCTTGCTAGGATTTAACTATTTCTGTTATCATTATACTCTTGTAAATATATGACGATAAGAGGTTGATAATTCAATTATATATAAATATGAAACTTTGTTTATGATTTATCCGACGTTTTCAAAAACGACTTTCGGACCCGAACTGCTATCTTATGTTTTTCTTACTCTAAAACTATTGCATTTCTATCTTTTAAAATTTTTTCCAAAATATTTTGTATGCAGTTGGAGCGTAACTTTTTGCTACTCATCCAGCAGATAAAGTTTGTCTTACAGTAAGGTTTCTTAAACTTTTTTCTCTTCCAATGAAAAACATTTTATCACCCGATGCATAATGGAGACCTATTCACGGTAAAATGTCACACACATACGCGTGGAAATAAAAGAAATTAAATATTAATTAATAACAAATAAAATAAAATTTTAACCCTTCAATGCAAGATTTTTTTAAATTTCAAAATAAAAAAATGTTTCTGGCATGGGAAGTTTACATATAACAACAGAAAAATACACAAAAAATCAAAATAGAATTGTGATATTATTAAATTGAATTTAATGAACATATCAAATCACCATTTCGTTTTCATAAAACCTTAAAAAAAGTATTTTAAAAGTAGTGTCAAATGGTAAAAACCTGTAGAAGCAATTGATGAAACCATCAAAGATACAAGACTCCTTTTAAATGATAAAAATTGCGTCAATATGTAAATAGGTGTATCAGGAATTGAATAACTGATTACTACAGACATCAATAGCACTTGTGCTGCCCATGGAAAATTGAACTATTGATTACTATCCGTTATCGTATGATGTTTCTAATCCGATACAGTGTGTACGAGTGGACAAAAAATTTTCTAATAATTATTAACATGAAAAATAAAATATGTATCAAATTTGATACAGTATGCAGTGGAGGGTTAAATACAACGAATTGTAAATTTGTGAAGGAGTGTTTCGATTCTAGAGAGCTGGACGAGTGGGCAAAAAATTTTCTAATAATTATTAACATGAAAAATAAATTATGTATCAAATTTGATACAGTATGCAGTGGAGGGTTAAATACAACGAATTGCAAATTTGTGAAGGAATGTTTCGATTCTAGAGAGCTGGACGAGTGGACAAAAAATTTTCTAATCATTATTAACATGAAAAATAAATTATGTATCAGATTTGATACAGTATGCAGTGGAGGGTTAAATACAACGAATTATAAATTTGTGAAGGAATGTTTGGAATCTAGAGAGCTTTCTCAACACTCAAATAAAATTAATCAGACGCTAATACTTCAGATTCATGAATAGAATACAAGAAAAGTTCAAACTCATTCTGAAGAAGCTAATAACAGTGAATACAGCATTAGGGATGCATTCTTCATTGCTTCGAGCCCTTGTTGGAAAATAATCCCCTGAAGCATCATTCATCACGGCATTAATCGCTGTCTGACGGATCTGAATAAGTGAAAACACCAGGGGATCGCCCATCGAGCAGGGTTTAGTTTAGTTTAGTTAAACCGACCCCCTCTCCTTCCCATGTTGAAACTACACGAGAGCTATTTTAGGCAGTGGTGTAGCGACCGTGGGGCAAGGGGGGTATCGATGCCCCAGGCGCCAGTTTTAGGGGGCGCAATGGAGTCGCAACATTTCTGTATTTTTGCCACTTTTAAAGCAAAATATGGTGATAGAGCGTAAAAATAATAAGATACTATCTGTTAAGGCTCCGATATCCTTCCTAAAATCAATCTTCAGGAAAAAAATGATGGAGGACTGGCAGTCAGACTGGGAAGATGAAGATACGGGGAGGCCCACATTCAACATCCTGCCAAGAGTCTCGACTCAACCATGCTACTGGAAAAGGGAAGAAATCCTGTTTTTTACAGGACACGGCCCATTTCCCTCCTACCTGAAAAGGTTTAACCTTGCCTCGACAACAAATTGCCCATGTGGAAACACAAACGGCACTCCTTTGCATTATGAGACAGAGTGCATTCTGACTGCATTCCTTCCACATGACTAAACCGGCACAGCAACAGGAGCTAATCTGGTTCCGCAACGTCGCTTCCATGAAAGGCTCCCGACTTAAAATACAACGATTGCTACACCATCTTAATGATTTTCAAGAGCATTTTCGAATAAATCCGTGATCATCTTTCACTTCAAGACTTTTCCATTATCTGCAGGCAGACATGGAGGACTTTTTTGCGCCCTCTTAGCCGAAGTACTGGACTATTCTCCGCTTCCACACAGAAGAACTTCCACTTTATGGAGAAAAGAACAATCAACAGAACAGACACACATGCGCTTTAACACTCGCATTTTAGTTTGTTTCTGTGGACTTCTTTATTTGATTAGTTTTTTTCTCTCTTGTTTGTTGATATTTGTACATTTCATACTCATTTTCTTTCCTTTTTACAGTTTTTGTTTGTCTATGGTTTTATATGATACTCCCCTTAGTTTATTGTATATTATCCCAGATTTTTAGATTTGTATTTTTATATCCTTTCCCATCTCTCTGCCTTCGCCATTATTCGCTAGACAGTTAAGGAGCGTCTTCCGATGTCTCTTCCACTTCATGTCCGCTACACTGTTTAAATAACCAAAAGGTTACAGTCGCAGGAGTATGAAGTGGTGTTCTGTTCTGTTCTGACGCTATTTACGCTTGTTAAGCCACTGATGACGACTGAAGGAAAAAATCATATTATTTTCCGGACGCTTACTCACCCTTGCGATGCCTTTGGCCATGGTGACTAATTGTTAATGAATTCATGCCACTTTTAAAAGTCATATACGTGCAAAATTACCATGGACCGGACGCTGATGATGACGGGGAAGGAAAAATATCATATTATGACCTGGGCGCCACTTACACTTGCTACGCCACTGATTTTAGGACGGACCTCGCAATTGTGAACTTCTGTCAGATGACGAAGATATTTCAACCTGCAGTCCCTTTATAATCTTTCCCATCACACAAGCGAGAGATCGTTTGACCCTGACGAATTGAATGTGAACAAAGCCTACCGAAGGGAGCATGGAATGATGTCCCTTTTGACACCGGGAATGATCCTCTTCCCTTATGCAATGGTCCTCTTTTTATTTGGAATGTTGTCCCTTTTGTCTCCGGAATGATACCATTCCCGTATGGAAGTATTCCCTTTTTTTACCCCGGGTTTGGAATGATTTCCCTTTTGAGCCCTGGAATGATCCCCTTCCCTTATGGAATGATCTCCTTCTGAGTTTGGAATGTTGCCCCTTTTGTCTCCGGAATGATCCCATTCCCTTATGGAAGTATTCCCTTTTTGACCCCGGGTATGGAATGATGTCCCTTTTGATCCCCTTCCCTTATGGAATGATCTCCTTTTGAGTTTGGAATGTTGCCCCTTTGGACTCCCCCCCAAAAATTTTTATGACTTAATTTTGTAGCCTGCTTAACCCTTTGAGGGGCGATGGGACACCGTCTGTCCCACCTTCTTTAAGATTTTTTTTCATAAACTTGTATAAGGTATTTTATTATAAAAATTGTTTTATTGGATATTTCAAGACCTCTTACTTTTAAAAAAAATTGCAGTACCATTGAGAATTTACTCAAATTTATTGAAAATAATTTTTAAAATCATGCCCTTTATTGGCAAATTTTCTTTAAATTTCTAGAGAAAGAAAATGAATTTCGAAACAAATATTAGATGCAAAGGAAATCTTCAATGTTCAATAAATATATTCCAAACATTATCTGTCTTTCAAAAGTAATTTTTTCATCAATTACTATAGATGAAAAAAAGGTGGGACAATTTTGTTCCACCGCGCATCTAAGGTTGTCAGCCTGTAGATGGCAGCACAAAAGTTCGCGACTCCGTCCTATTTCTTTCTTTTTTGAATGATAAACTTGGATTTATATACGGTATAATTATAATCACTCTTTCAAATTTAATACTTATACAGAAAATAAATTTATATATTTCAGAAGACAGTTAAATAATATTAAACAAAAAAAATCTGTAAATGCAAATAAGAATTTTTTTTAAAAAACGGCATATCTAAATTTATTTTGAGTGGAAATTTGAAAGCAAGAAGCGATCTTTTGAGGAATTTTTTTATAAACTGATAAAAATACACTTTTCTAAAAAGAACGAAAAGTAAAGAGAATATTCAAGTCTTTCTGTATCTCTCAAAATTGAAGGTCGAAACGATGGTCCAACGAAAAGGAAATAGTTCCGTTGAATCTGCCCACCCCACCCCCTACTTGTTTACGTTCTTTGCTGCTTTTGAGAGAACGCCGTATTTCCTAAGGCACAGCTATTGTAAAGCAATGATACTCAAAGAAGAGGTGTTTGAACTTGACAGCTTCCAGCAGCGCGTTTCTTGCGCGATAATTTACAATCGGTGGTCTTCTTACAGCAGTGGTTTTCATTACAGGTCTTGTCCAGTCGCGGTCATTAGTGTCTCATTTCTTTGGCTGAAGTGAGTGATCCCATGAACTGATAACGAATTTCTGTTCCTTCCCATACAATAAACCGGAGAGGAGAGTAGCATTTTACTTATAGAATCTGGGTGGCCTGCTTTCTTCTGAAGCTTTCAAACAGAGCGACATCCATAAAAATACTATTGAAGAGTTCCTCCATTTGTATGCAGAATGTGACAAAAGATCTCCACTTCAATCACAGTATACATTTTCTACAGCTGTTAAAAGAAAATGTGCTAAATAACCAATTATATGCTCCAAGTGCAACTGATAAAAAGCGAACATTGGCGCGAATGACGGAAGGGAGTCGGGGAATCCTACAGTCCCTTCAGGGGCGGTGGGACATACTTCTTCCCACCCTCTCGTGAAAGAACTAAAGGCAAAAAATGTTTTTATTTGGAAAATATTTTATTTTCAGGTGATAGAAATTAAAAAATATATCTCTTTTCAAGTAAAAAAAATTTTTTAGGGTAGTGCGCTTTAAAGGGTTAATCAGCTTTCTAAAACAGTCTCACTTTTTATTCTACGTGAATTACAAATGGAGTTACAGCTGTTTTATTACCGAATTGTAAGCATTATTTTATGTTGCATGAAAACTTTAAATGTGTTTTCTGAAAAATGATATTTTTGAGGAAAACTGCCGACCGTAACAACGATTTCTCAAAAAGTTACACAAGTATTGATATGGAATTTTCTGAGATAGTTTTCTGTAATATTCTTTATGTTTTCCTCTAAAAACTAAGGTCAATTTTAAAATGAAGTATTATTTTTAAGTGCTTAAATATAAACGAAAAGCATTTTTTATGAAAAATTACCATTTCGGTAACCATGTTCAGATATATCTCAAAACTGTTTTGAAGTACAAGAAATATTTTAGAGCATAACACAGATAACTGTCATAAAAATGTACTCCTACGAGGATTTATGTATATTTAGAATATAATTTTGTCTATGGCTGTTAGCGTAAGGCAAATATTTTAGTCATTTTTTTTAAATTTCTCAGTTTTTGTAAGAAAATATTATTTGAAAGCCTAATTTTACAATATTTTCACAGTTTTAAAACATATGCAGTTGAAAAATAACATTAAAAAATATATATAAGTTATTTTTCAAAAAAATGTCTCCGAACACAGTCGGATACCTTAAGCACATCCTTACACATTAAACAAACTGGTAGCACGTTTACGCTTATATCTATAGAGCTGGGGTGGATGCACCAGGGGGAAGGCGCAGAATTAACTGCTTTGGCCTAGGGCGTAGAAATGTATAGATTCAGCCCTTTGTCCCTTTGTATTTCGATGTAAAATTTGCAATTAATTCTAAAAACGTTTGGGCAGCGTAGCAAATGTAAGCGGCGCCCGGTGCATAATATAATTTTTTCGTTCCCCCAGTCGTTATCAGTGGCTTAGTAATGTTAAGCAGTGACCCCTGGAATGGTATTTTTTTGGCTCTCTCATCATATTTAATTTTAAAAATAAGCTTACACGAATTAAAGTTTTATCTCCAGGACAACCCCTAAGACACTTGCGTCCAGGACATCTATAACCCCCGTGCCAACCCCTCGTTACGTCACTGAAACAGTTACCTGTTTTAGTGAAAATACCTCAATAATTTAGTAACTGTATTTCGATGTAATATTAGCGGTTACTTCAAAAAACTGTTGGGAAGCATAGCAAATGTCAATGACGCCCGGTGCATAATATAATTTTTTCGTTTCCCCAATCGTTATCAATGGCTTAGTAATGTTAAACAAAGACCCGAGGAATGGTATTTTTTTGTCTTTCTTATAATATTTAACTTCAAAAATAAGCTTACACGAATTAATGTTTTATCTCCAGTACAACCCCTAAGATTTGCGCCCAGGACATGTATACCACCTTGCCAACCCCTCGTTTAGTCACTGAAACGATTACCTGGTTTAGTGAAAATACCTCAGTAACTTTTCCATCTTTTTGAACTTTTTCCTGACATTTAATAAGCGAACATTTTTCTGACAATAAAGCTTGGCCAGTACGCATGTTTGTCAGTTTCCGCTGTTAGACTTCATCACAGCTTTCGTAAAAAGTTTTTCAACCGTTTAACCAAAACGATCCAAACTGATGTGATGTTTACCTAAACGGTTCAAGATGTCTCCCAAGACCTGCCTGTTCAATAACTTTTTGCAAATGCCAGAAAATTACTTTCCGACGTTCTCTCCTTCGTATCTTCTCTCCCACGCAAATCCAGTTGCCTCGGAGGGCTTTGAAGGTGAACCGGGTAAATTACCTCGGAGGGGTAAATAGGATTGCCAGAACGGAAGTGACAAGATCAGCCAACAACCTCCTTCCCTGTTATTCAAAAAAAAAATCCAAGTACAGTACACTCCCTATTATCCGGGTTAATAACCGGGAGGGATCGAACGGTCAATAGAAAAACACGGATAATCCGAAAACTCCATTTTATTAATGAAAAAATCAACAACAGTACAAAAATATAAAAATTACTTACATTTGCATGCTGTATAACATCAAACTAAGAATTTTCCTTTTAACATTTACTGCTTAAAAAAATCTGTAATGCGTCTTTGCTTCTGCTCTTTGTTCATCTCTTGTCGTATATCGACACATATTTTACGAACCGCAGTAATGTCACCGTAATCAAATCCTCTTTGTCCCATATAATCTAACAAAGTTTCCACAGATTGTAGAGCAGCAGAATGAGAAATTGTATTTCCCTCATTTAGTACATCTTCTGCATCAGTACTAGCTGATTCTCCATAATCGAGTTTTTGAAGGATTTCTTATTTTTGTTTAGCATTTAAAACGTTTCGTTTTCGTTTCACACCACTCATTTTTACGAGTAAAAAAGTTCACGCTACTAACTGACCATAAAGAAGACGAAAAAACTAAAGGAACACGTGCGAAAGTGAAAGAAGTCGAAGAAGTTAAAAAATAACGTGTCAGGGAGAAGCGTGTTCGTACGAGAATGAGCTAGCAGGAAGTGGATGATTCATTTCTCGAAAAATTTAGGGGTTGAATCGGTAGAGATTGCACGTGGAGGAAGAAAGAAAAATCTATTTTTTAGCCTCCGCCGTCACGGCTCACTTCTTTCGCGGAATGAATCTCTCGATCGAACATCAATTTTGCATGCGTGAAAATGTTTCTCTCTAAATTTTTTTGTGAGTCCGGAATGAGCACGGATAATCCGCGCATGGATAATAGTATTAGAAAGCATGCCAAAAGTTTTCCACAGTTACTTCCGGGGTGAAGTTCGCTTGGGACGTTTTGCAATCGTGCTTGTCCGAAAGAACAAGTTTTTTCAGAAAACATTCATATTTATTCATAAGTTACCAAGACGGGAACTGAATTGGTGTAAGTCAACGGCGAAACTGAATGGAGAAATGAGCAGAGCTGCAAAAAGCTTTTTATTTATTTATTTATTCAAAGAAAGCACACTACAGAGATGACTCCATTTACAGAGTGCATGATTAAATACATACAAAAAACACAAGCCACGAAGTGAATTAAAACACAAAGAAAAAAATAGTAGCTGCAGAGAATACAACAGTTCAAAGCTCAAAACCTCATCAATTATAAAAATGTAAACACATAAATGCTTTAAAACAAAAACACGCAATTACAAAAGCACTGAAAATACACTGAGGCTCCAAAAGTCCATGTTGCAAACCGTCACATTAAAATTATAAAAAAAATCACACAATTTTTTAAAAAAAATTAGAACACCAAATAAAAAAACCATTAAAAAAGCAAGGGTCAAAAAGTCAAACACACACAAACACTAGATCAACGTATAAAAATCTTAATATGTATAGTCAAGTGTAAGGAAAGAAAAAGAAATCAGGTCATGTATATAAAAGTTGAAAACAATTCGATTTAAAAACAGTAGGAGGCATATGATAAATGTCTAGTTCACCAGAGATCTTGTTAAAAGTCTTATAAAATTTATACAACGAGAACCTGTCAATATATAATTAAATCTAGAATACACATTAGGAAAAGAACCCTCGTTCCAGCGAAATTTATAGTGTTCAGTATATTAGTACAATCGATCGAATCATTTATTACCTTGTAAAAGAAAAGAACATAAGAAAGATCTCTTCTGGAATACATACTAGGTATATTAAACATATCACGTAGACAGGAAGAAGATACATCTTGTAAGTAAATTCCATTTTTCTTGTAAAGCAAATATCGCAAGAAGTTGTTTTGAATTCGCTCAATAATTTCGATTTTATTACGGTAATTGGGAACCCAAATGATACTACAATATTCCAGACCTTTCAACTCGTATGATGCCAACATTCTTAAATTCAGTATCAAACATTAAACTTGCTTCCTTTTAATATTACTGGTAGTTCTGTGAACAATAGAACTTGCGACCCTCAAACCTCCACTTAATATCAGTTCCTCATCGCAGTCTTTAACCCTCTCACTCCGAGCGAGGCGGTCTAAAAATTTCCCCTTAACAGCGACGAAGGCCGATCTGAGGCGGTTGGCTTCATCTGAAGAGAGGTGAGGTTCTGAGATCGCTTAGGAGAAAAGCGCGGAAGGGGGTCCAATTATCCTTGCAACCAC
>BGPR01035142.1:0-16123 GCA_013235015.1 Araneus ventricosus
CTATAAACTAAAACTTGGAAAAGTTTATTAAAAAATCAAATAAAAAAATTAAAACACTTTACTATTAATTACAAATGATTAAATCACACCTTTTTGACAGTAGTATTCATCACTGGTATTTGTGATTTTTTGATATTACGTAGAAAATAACAGTTCGTCAAATATTCGTCATCCCTAATAATTTATAATTTAATGTGCATAAAGTGTCTCAATATTTAAAAAAAATCATTCCTGTTTAATATACTTTCGTTAAGTTTTAGTTCTATCTTCTGTCAACAGAGGCGCCCTGGATGCCCATTTTGGTGCTTAGGGAGACGTCACTTTTCCCGTTGTTAACGTGCGGAAAAAGTGACGTCCCCAACCCAACCGGGGGTACAGAATAGACCCGTTAGAAAGAAGGTCGTTCTTTTTGCAATCACGGTTCCCCCTATCACAGTTTCATTGGTATTTCCTGTGAGTCACTATTCTTGTTGTGATATGCGTTTTCGAATGATTACAATAGGGATGCATAACAGAGATGTATAATCCATGATTTTTTTAGTAACAAATATTTTTGCTATTGCTATTTTTAAATATCTATTCCAAATAACTGTTATTTCAATCACACTTTTAATTTTCAAAAAGTCTTATTAAGTATAAATAAAGTGTTCTAAAAAAATTCAAATAAAAAATCTGTTTTACTTCTACTTATTGTTAATACTTTCTATTAAGTTTTAATGTTTATTTTTTGTATTGTCAACAGATGGCGCCAGCAAAACTTCTTGTAGAAAGAGATGTTGGAACTTGAGTTCACGGGTCACAATCATAGTAATCAATCACGAAGTAATCCTTCGAAGTCACAGTTTTCGGTGCGATCACAGTATGGGATCTTTACCGCGACTATTCTTTTTATTTTATATACAATTACCGCGATTCTGTCAATCAAAGATAAAAGTGAATACTTGCTTCTTTGAGTTCCCGACGAAGCCTCGAATGGAGTCAATTCACGGTCACGTATCAAATCAAAAATGACAGCGCTTAGAGCCTTCTGCGGATATATTGAGGGTCTCTCCGTAATGTTAATCGACTTTATGCATGTGACGTCACGTCCGTCGACACATGACCATCCGGCAACAGCCAGCTGTCAATCTTAAACAGCTGATATTGTTATGTTTATCGTTATGATGTACATATCAACTATATATTGGATGCCAGTTAATAAATGGATAATTGAATTACATACTCAGTTTATTGATTTTGCGTTTTATTTCAGATTCTTGGTGCTAAATGCAAATGTCCTGGTGGTACAATTTCTTCTTCATCTAAGCATGTTTTTTACTGTTCTTGCTCTCATTATTCTCATTTTGATATTCTTTATAAAATATTACCTCATTTCAAGATCAATATTATCAGATAAATTTCCTTTATTTTATTTATACAAAAGAGTATGAAAAGTTTAATTTTCATCTGGAAAACTGTAAGTTATTAATAAAAATGAGAAATAACTTCCTAAAATGCAATTTAAATTTACAGAAATAAGATGTTATATACAGATACTTTTTTTATTTATAATATGTATATTATACATTCTTTTAGTAGCAAATAAATTAGTTTAGCATTGTAATATGTGTAATGAGAAATTATATATAATATTGTAATAATAAAATAGTGTAACATTAACCAGAGTAAATATTTTTTATCAGCACTTTCATTTTATTGCATTTCACACAGCAAACCATTTTTAACTTAGAAAGCTTTGTGTAGGATATAACTAAGTATGCTTAATGCACATCTCAAAATTGCTTTGCTAACTTGGAACACATATAACAATAGCTTTTAAGGTTATTATTATTCCCAGTCGTATTATACAGCATTATATTGATAAAAATACACGAATGCACAAATGTTTAAATTATATTGCGTACTGTGTCACCAGATGACTTAAAGTAACAAAGAAAAGGAATGTTTGTTTTTTTATTTGCTGTTGAAAAGGAAACATACATCAAAGAAATTGGGTATGATGATGAGAAATGGCAAGCATTCATGAAAAATTAAGTAACTTTTACTTTTCTATCCATTTAAAAAATATAATGAAACAGTCTGCTAGCTTTCAAAACATTCTTTTTGCTGTAATTGAATGTTTTGTATATATGGTTCATCAAAGATGGTGAGGATGGAAAATACCTATCATTTGCTAATTGCATGAACTCGTCACATCCACTGGCACATGTCCCTCAGAGTATAAATGTTTTACATGTTAATTCTAAAAAAAGATTAATTATAATAATTCTTCAGCTGACGATCTTATTGAAAGTTAGTATATTCTAAATTATGTATAACTTTTCGATTGTATTTATTAACACTAAAAATAATTGTTAGCACGTTTTAAAATTATCTTGATTTCTGAATCACTGAAATCTAATTATAGATCAACTTTTTTTGTTTTTATTGCATGATTGTACAATACATTAAAATCTAGTTATTCAATGTATTTTCTTACAGATTATAAAATAAAATATAAATACTAACAAAGTAAATCTCCTTCTTGCTAGCTAATTTTCTCAAATAAATAAACTATATACCTTTAATGTGAAATAAGAAAAAAGATTTACATTGATATTTATTTATATAATATTTTCTCACTTTTTTTAGCTTAATAGCTATTAATAAATGCTATAAAAAGTTTTCTAAGACAATTACACTCTTCTGAATAAATAGATAAATTATCAAGTTAATTGAAAATGTGATTAGAATAGGATTTACATTTGTATCAATTCAATTTTTTAATTGTAGATTTTTTAAAAGGCAAATTATCAAACCATTACTAAAAATGCAAAAATTGAATTGTTCACTGAAGAAACTTAAATGATAGGTTTTAGAAAGAAATTACTAGGATATTGTTGAGAAACACAATAAGTGAATTTTCAAAAATATGATGGTGAATTGAAATTCAAGTACGAAATGATTTTAATGAAAATTTTTCTATATTATTTTGCCCACGTTGGGTAACACTGTTATATAGTAAATATGTGTAGTGTTTCAAATAAACACAATAAAAACAGTTTAATGCAAAATATTGTTTTATTACCCAACAGAGACCACTTTTCAAATTACTTTCCATGGTTGTATGAATGTTTATTGTATTCAATTTCAGACACGAAAACAATGTTCAGTATGCAAAAAAAATTGTAAATGATATCATTTAAAATTATAACACATAAAAATGGATTGTTCAGCTAACGAAAAAGATTATGGTTCCTCAAAATGATATTTGTAACTAGAGTAATAATAATATTTTTAACACTTCATATACTTTCTCAAACTACAATGGGAAAAGATTACAAACTGAAAATTAGCAGAAAATATTTTTAGATTTTTTCCCTAATATTTAACATTAGAAGAAATTTATAATCATCTACGAATTTCAAAGTTGCTTCTACTTTTGTACTATAGCAAACTCATAAACTGATACGATGAAATAAAAATATTTTGAATGCACATGCATAAGATTTTATGTTTAAAATAAAGAAGAATACCAACCCAAAAATAAAGTTGTTAAATTGTCAGATAAAGTCAATAATGTAGCACAGAGACTTCAAATTTCATGATTTTTTTTAAACCAAATAATCTCTTCAAGTTTTCTTAGGTAGACAAATCCAATATAATTTAATAAACTAAGCACATTTAGGAAAGGTCAATAATTATAAAAAAAATAAGTTATATAAAAAAGTACTATAAAATAATCTAAACACAATATGAAAAAAGTTAAAGGTGCATGTATATTTTGAATTATATATCAAGCCACTTCATGAAAATCAATTACAACTGTGGTGCAAGCAAATACATGCAGTCACAGATGAAAAAGATCATCTTGTTGGCCAGATTTAAGCCAAAGGGCTGACTTCTGTCTCCACAATGTACCTTCAAGTGTCGAAAGCAGGTTCAGAAATATGAAATGGATACACATCCATTTTTATGTTGAATATAAGGCATTTGGAAAATGCAGTTATCTTCATTCACAGAAAACAGATTTGCTTCATTATACTAAAAATTTATATGTAACTTTACAGTGAATATAAATTATTAATGCATGCTAAAAATAACATGCATTAATAATAAATTGCATGCATTATAATAACATGCAATACTATAACATTATAATACATAACATGCATTAATAAATTATTAATGCATGCTAAAAACATATGTAACTAACTGTAACCCAAATTAGGTTTCAAATTATTATATTCAACCATATTGGAGAACAATCTTTAGAAAAAGAAAATTAAAGTTTGCTCATACAAAAATACTAGCTATGAGGAACCAGGACTCTAAACAGAGAATTAAATAAAAAAAAAGGTAAAATACGAATAATGAATAATAAAGCATAATACGAATAAGTAAATAAGAATAAAGCAATACGAATAAAATACTCAGATCAATTAACTAAATACCAAACATATATAAAACTGAATAGGGAAAAATTAAACTGAGGACACTTTGAAAAAAACACACTACATCAAAAAATTATTAAAATTATTTCCCCCATACATATAAATAAGAAAACAGAAAAAAAATTAATCAAATCTACTAATCATCAAATAGCAATATCTAAGAATTAAATGCACCTTTTTAACATAATTACAATAACAATTAATAGAAACTCTCCAGCAAAAAAAATAAGTACAAATGACATCGTCCAGAAAAAAAAATCATTGTTAGAAATTTTCATTGGGATCAATAAAAGTATTCATTTTTAGAAACAACTATTTAACATTAATTAAAGGGTTATGGAAGTTACACAACATGCAAGTAATAAAAAAATAGAATTTATATTATGTAAACTTGTATAGGGGATAGGTCCCTCAAAATATTTGTATATTTTGATTCGGGATATAGCCCTTTCTACTGTTACTCGTACATTTGATATCTTGCAGTTTTCAATTCTATCATATGCATCAAACTGTATACAATCCTTTAAAAATTTAGGGCATTTCAATTTACAACTTATTTTTTGCAACTCTTGTTCAATATGAAAACCTTTATCTGCCATCACAACGTCATTTGGTTCTAACAGATCCATCAGTTGGCTTTTAATAAAGAACTCCTTATCCGATATACTACCACAATATAACGGTGAAATGAAGCTGATGGTTCCTGACTGCATAATGCCTATCATACCTTTTAAAGTATTTGTGTTTTTGTAGAAACTGAAGGTCATTTGCTGTTCTGCTGGACTGTTAAGTTTCTGAATTGGAAACTCAGTACAGTCAACAATGACTCTACGGTCTCTGTTTTCAGAATAGAACTGCCTTGGTATTGACTCAACAACTTTTGATTTCGAGGGAAATATATGTAACAGTTTAAGCTTTTCATAAAGAACTGTCGTTACGAAAGTAAAATATCTTGAAACTGTCGAATCAGAAATTTCAAACAAAACAGATAAAAATTCATTTGAAATTCCAGTTCTTAATTTTACAAGAAACAGGAAAAAAGATCAACAGATCGCTTACAGAAATTTCCAGTTTGAAGGTCCTCTTCAACATTCAAAAAAGAATAAACGCAAGAAAACCTTTCTTTTGTGAAACCTGTTAGTGCCTTCAGCTGAGTATCATTTGATATATTCTCTGGAGTGAAGGCCTTTTTCCCAAGGGAATCTTGTAATTCTTTAAACTCATCTTTTAACTTATTCATCCTGTCCAAAACATCGGTAAAAGTCTCAGTCTGTGATGAAACAGAGTGCATTCCACTGTAATCAGAATTTATGTAAGTTCTTTCAATAATTAATTCTTTTATATTTACATATTAAATTTCTGAATATGTATTTATTATATAGGGTAGATGCTCCAATTTTGGCCACTGCACCAGTTTTGGCCACATTGGATCTGTTTTCCCAATAATTAACTAGTAATTTCAAATTAACTAATAAGAAGCATTGCAATACTTTAAACAATCCTTATTTTACTATTTTCAATTTTACTATTTCAAAAGTGGAACACTACATGATCTAGTTTTGGCCACATAATTTCATTATTCTGTTTTTAGCCATTACATAAATTTAAGAATATCTGGATGAAATAAAATAAACTAATTTAGTTTTGTTTCTAAAATGAAAGCAACTAACTTAATTTTATTTCTAAAATAAAAGCAACTGATTTAGTTTTGTTTCTAAAATAAAAGCAACCGATTTAGTTTTGTTTGTTTTCATTTTACATAGTAATGGCTCCAATTAAAAATAAGAAGGCAGGTAGCATTTCATAAAAAAAATACAACTCAACATCTAAAGTTGCTAATGCAGTGAAGGCCATTCAAAATGGAATGTCAAAAACATCTCTATTTTGAATGTTTACCTCACATTTATGTTAGAAAATTTCAATTTGAGGAACCTGACTCGAGTGATGAGGAATATTCTTTTATATGCATGGATTGCTCTAATTTTAAAAATGATTCTCATGAATTGGATTAATGTTGCAATTAAAAATTATAAAAATACATATTTGTGGATACTGTTAATGAGTATAATACTGCAAATTCTTGATTTGTAAGATTTTTTTTAAAAACTATGCTTGTGCAATGCCTCTCCCCATTTTTTGTTTCATATTTTATCCACAAAAATATGCGAGTATATATAGTTTGTATTTTATCAACCAAATTAAATTATTGTTTTCTGCATTCCTGTTTCCTTAAAAAAAAAACTGAAATCTGCAGCTAAAATCAGCTTAGGTAAATTTTATCACATATCTTCATATATTCATAAAAAAAATCACATTTAAAATAATAGAAAATAATGTACTAAAATATATATTGCATAAAAATTATTTATTTTTAATTAAAATTCATTAAAATGTCTGTTAAAAATATAATATTAGTGTGGTCAAAACTGGTGCATAGAGGTGGCCAAAAGTGGTGCAAATTGGGTTATTTCATTGAAAAATTCATAAATCTAAATCTAGAATATTCTTCAGAAAAATTTTATAACTAGCAGAAAGACAATAAAATTTGCTAAAGAATAGTATAAGTATGATTTAATATGCTTTAAACAGTTATCCACTGTGAAATTTCCATTTCAAATTTTCTCTTAAGGTGGTCAAAACTGGAGCATCTACCCTACCTACCATATTAATTTTTCAACTTTAATGACACTTTTAATAAATTAGTTCAACTATAATACCTGGATATCATCATATTTCCTAAAGTATTCACTACATGAATAAATTATTAAGACATTTGTCCACTAATTTTAAGCTAGGAGTAACAAATTTTGCTACGGTTGTTTGTTTACTTCCATCAATAAATACAGATTTTGATTCTGGGAACTTTTAAACTTTTGTCAAGTAAATGAGAAATGCACTTACTGTTTTGTTCCGTCTGGCTGCATATTGTTTCCATCTGTTGCTGATGGTGGCAAACCGACTTTTGGTGTCTGCTTTGGAGTTTTGGAGAAAATAATAGGAACAGCTTCTTGTTTCATCAACCTGCGTTTTGTAAATCGACAAGTAGAATAGGAATTTTCTTCAAAGTGGTCTGACATATTTTGGAACTAGAAGAAGGTATAAAACCTTGTCTTCCAATATTCTTCAACCAAACTTGTAACAATTGAGAATTCTTGAGAGGAAACGTAAAAAAACGTTTTATCTCGGCAATCAGTTTTCGCTTTAGCATTAGAGCATCCAATTACACAACAGTATCGCATTTTCATTCAAATATGGAAAGAAATAACACTGAAAAGTAAAGCAACTAAAACGTAAATAATACTTCGGCTTCGTAGCGCGGCGGAAGTTGTTAACTGCAGACCCATCGGCAAAAGTGGTGCGGATTAGCGCTTAGATGACATGCGCAGTTTCGGCCAATTTGATTAGACACGTGACTGTGAATTGACTCCATTGCAAAAGCGGTTATCAATCGAGAGCGCATATCACAACAGGAGGAGTGATTCACAGAAAGACGTCTAAAACCGCGATGGGGGAAGTGCAAAATGTGATATAATACCAGACGAGGTGGGGTAGGATGATCTGACCTACTTATCTGGAAGGTCACCGGTGAAGACTCTGTTTCCTCCGGGTGGGTTATGGTGATGCCTCTTCTGTGTGGGGAAGTAGTTCATGCTTTTGATGGCGCCATCTGTTGACAGTATATAGAACTAAAAAATAAAACCTCGCAAAATTATATTAAGAAGAAAAGAAATTAAAATAAAAAAACGCTTTGCGTACATTTTATACAAATGACTGAATCACACAGTTTTGACAGTAGTATTCATCACTGGTATTTATGATTTTTTAATATTGCGTAGAAAATAACAGGTCGCCAAATATTCGCCATCCCTAATGCATAACCCAAGATATTTTTAATTACAAATATTTTTGCTATTATTATTTTTAAATATCTGTTCTAAATAAGTGTGATTTCAATCAAACTTTAAATTTTCAAATTCTTATTAAATGTATGTAAAGTGTTTTGAAAAAAATTAAATAAAAAATTGTCATTTGTGTTTATTCCACTTTCTACAAAATTTTGTGTTTTTAGTTGTATATACTCCCAATAGATGGCGCCTGTAGCGAAAACTACTTAAAAAAATTCCGATCAATTAAGTTACCCACAAATATTCCCATAAAACGCTGTAGCCAATCAACACAGTTTACTATTCAGAATCCCCTTTGCAGTGAATCACAAATCCGATCATTTTCTGTTCCGATCTCAGTTAACTAGGGATGACGAATATTTGACGAACTGTTATTTTCTACGTAATATCAAAAAATCACAAATACCAGTGATGAATACTACTGTCAAAAAGGTGTGATTTAATCATTTGTAATTAAAAGTAAAGTGTTTTAATTTTTTATTTGATTTTTTAATAAACTTTTCCAAGTTTTAGTTTATAGTTCTATATACTGACAATAGATGGCGCCATGAAAAGTTGCAGTGCGCTAGAACGTGAAACCGCAAGTACCAACTATTTCTTCCCTCGTATTACGTTTCTCTGTGATTCACATTTTCCTCCCCAATCACTTTTTCCCCCAATAGCAGTAGAAACTGCTATTGGTCTTGTACGATTGTCTTTCAGTGAATCATCCCTCTTGTTGTGATATGCGTTTTCGAATGATTGCATCACTTTTGTAATACATGTGACTGAAGACTTATCTATCGGATCGGAGATGGCGCAGAAGATCGCCTACACAGCTGATCGGATGGGCAGATTTCAGTTGAATCTGTTGTTACTTGTGTTTTGATAATTTGAAATTATTTCAAGAAAGTTCGGCAGAGCAATTAGGATTATGATAAACGATTGTACTTCTTTCCAACAATTGTTTTCATGTGTAGTTGGGAACTTAATTTCATTCTCTTAATATTTTTTAGATTGGACACAGGTGTAATTTGAATATAAATTCATTCTAATATGGAGATGCATGAGAATAATCCTTAATAATTTATGATATTTCTGAAAAAGATCAGATTGAAAATATATTAGAAAAAACTATATTATGCTGAATTGTGTATAGTTTTTCCATTATCTTATTATTAGCACTAAAAATTGTTGTTCTTGTGCATGTTTTTTTTTTAATTAATAAATACATTATTGAATCTTGAATACAGGTTAACTTACTCTTTCATGCAGGCTTATTTTTCCCATTTGCTTAACTTTTACTAATAAACTTTATTTTAAACTTTTTCGTAAAAATTAGAAAGAAATCTCATTTTTTCAGTTTAAAAGTTATTAATAAATGTTATTCCAAAAGCTGCCTGGGGCAACTGCACTAAACGAATATAAGTTAATATAAAGTTGTATCAAAATAACTGAAATAGAATTACACTTTTTCATGAATGCAATTTTTAATGGTAAATTTCTTAACTAAATTATCATTTTCATTAGTAAGGATAATAATCTTTATCCATTATAAATTTAGGGTAAATTATTTTGCAAAAATCCTATAATAAATAATATACATATGAAAGCATTTATTGGAAAATAATCATTATATATAAATTATTTCCTCCCACCCAAGAATAGAAAAACAGACGAGTCTTCATTTAAGTACTTAATCATTTTTAAATACAGAAGTAAAAAATTTCAAGAAATATAACCATATAACATAATCCTAATTGCCCTGGCAAACTATTTAGTTAAATACTTTTAGAAGCTAACTACTTAGAAGTAATTTCAAATTGTAATCAAAATATGACATGATGAACAACAGATGTACAGATGATAGTATTTAATACTATAATATTTAATAAAATAATATAAACAGATATCCAATTATTGAACATCTTTTCAGTTAAAAGTTGCCCGAGTCAACTGCATTAAACAAATAAAAAGTTGTATAACATTAACTGAAATAGAATTACACTTTACATGAATGCCAAATTTTAAATGATAAATTTCTTAAGGAAATTATCATCTTCATTAGTAAGGATATTAAGCTTTATCTATGATCAATTAAGGTCAATTATTTTGCATAAATCCTATAATAAATAATATGCCCAACTACATATGAAAACATTTGTTGGAAAATAATCATTACAGATAAATTAATTCTTCCCCTTGAAGAATAGAAAAACAGATGAGTCTTCAATTAAGTACCTAATCATTTTTAAATACAGAAGTAAATAATTTCAAAAAATATAACCATATATCATCGATATATTAATACGTGAAGAAAAAACTTTGTACCCCCTTTTTAAGCACATTGCGAGCACGAAGGTGTGCGAGATTTGGCATAGTTAAAGTTCATATGGAGAAGGAGTACAGAAAGATAAAATTTATGTATAATATGTGTTACAAATACATTAAATAAAATAAAACATTCATTGTTTACGTTCACACACTATAAAAAATTAGTGGAGTGAATGATTTGTAATTGATTTAATCCCCCTGCATTGAAATCCACTCCAAGAGGGAGTTTATTTAGATTATTTATAAAAAAAACTCTTTGGAGTGAAATACAAAATGAGGATGATTTAAATCTGTCAATGTCAAACACGTATTAGTCTGTGGTCAAACAGTCGCACAGAGTAGAGATTATCGCTAAAGAATTTATATATAATATGTATTACAAATACATTAAACTAAATGAAATAAAACATGCATTGTTTACTTTGTATAAACATTGTATATTTTGTCAAATAGATATCAATATATAGATTGCTCAATATACATCTGTTGTAGAAAGAAAATTGTGTAGCAGCAATAGAATAAAATTCAAAATTCATTCGTAATAGAACAAAATTCAAAATATATATATATATATGCAATGATTATAGAGATATAATTTTTGACAAAAGAACCTCAATAACGTTCAAACTTAAAAATTTAATGAACTGCGGTCAAATTTCGACTGCTGGTCAACATCTAGTAATCATTATTGCTCTGGAAAACTATTTAGTTTACTTTTAGAAGAAAACTATTTAGAAGTAATTTCAAATCATAATCAAAACATGACACGATGAGCAACAGATATACAGATGGTAGTATTTAATAAAATAATATAAACAGATATTCATGTATTGAACATTTCCTCATTTTTTCAGTTAAAAGTTTTCTGAGGCAACTGAAGCAAACAAATATAAAGTTGTATAAAAATAACTGAAATAGAATTACACTTCACATGAGTGCCAATTTTTTAATGGTAAATTTCTTAAGGGAATTATTCTTTTCATTAGTAAGGATATTAAGCTTTATCCATGATCAATTTAAGGACAATTATTTTGCATGAATCTTATAATAAAGAATATGCCCAACTACATATGAAAACATTTGTTGTAAAATAGTCATTATAGATAAAGTATCCCCTCCCCCCCCCCCCAAGAATAGGAAAACAGATGTCTTCATTTAAGTACTTAATCATTTTTAAATACAGAAATAAATAATTTCAAGAAGTATAACCATATATTACAATCCTAAATGTCCTGGCAATCTATTTAGTTAACTACTTTTAGAAGCAAACTATTTAAAGGTAATTTCAAATCATTATCAAAACATGACATGATGAACAACAGATGGTAGTATTAAATATTATTATATTTAATAAATATATTTAAAATAATATTAACAGATATTTATTTATTGAGAATTTTCTCAATGTAAAAGTTAATAATAAATATTATTCAAAAAGTTGTCTGAGGCAACTGCACTAAACAAATATAAAGTTGAATCAGAGTAACTGAAATAGAATTATACTTTTACGTGAATGTGATCTTTAATTGTAGATTTACATTTTCATTAGTAAGGATATTTAGCTTTACTGATTCATGGTCAGTTATTTTTTATAAATACTATATGGATATTCACTGTGAAAAACTTATGTCAATTTAAAAACGGAAATTTTTATAAAATGCTAGATTGCTTTAGTTTTAAGATGCAAGAAATACCTTACCTTATATTTTAACAAATAGACTTGAAAATCTATACCCACAATGTCTTAAAAAATACTCTTTATAAATTATCAATATATATTATTTGCCAATGCATAGAAATTTAACTGTTCATCACTTTTAAAAGCACATAATACAATCCGTAAAAGGAACACATGTTTACATTCTTAACTGAAGTTAAGATTGAGTAAACAAATGAATAAATACTTAATATGTTATGCTAAAATATCCAGCTGATTAGCAGTTTACCACGGGTTCATGAAAAAGATATTTGGAGAAATGATTCTCAAGCAATGTTGATGCTTTGTAAATGAAGAAATTTTGTAGCATGCACTCACCATTATTGCATGTATATGCATAAATAGGTATAATGTTGAAAATAAACACAAAAAACACAGTTATATGGAAAACAGCATATTTTATTACTTAGCAAAGCATACAAATGAAATTTCTAGTTGTAAAATTGCTCTACTATGTAAAAAAGATCCATTAAAACAAAAATAATAATTTCAATAGCTTAATGAACTTTTAAGACTTCAATGGCAATTAAATAGAAAAGAAAACTGAACTTAAATTTGAAAAATAAAATTTAAATTTTCATTTTACATTTGTTTTTCCTTTTCCTAAAACTTAGTATTAGAAAAAATGTATAGTAATCTGAGAATTCCAAATTTCATTCTGCTTCTTTAAAATAGCAGGTTCATAAATTTGTATGATGAAATAAAATATCCTGAATTTTTATCATATACATAGAATTAAATATAGATATTTTGGATAAAAATATAAATAATAAAAGCATAATGAATAGAAAACACAGTTGTGAAATTTCCAGATGAAGCCAATATTTTAATATAGGGAACTTCAATTTCTTTCAATATCCTTTTTTAAAAAAGCCAATTATTACATTTAAATTTTCTTTGGTAAGCAACTTCCAATATAATTTGATAAAGCAAGCATACATATAGAAAAGATCAATAATTATGAAACATTTAAAGAAATTATTCAGAAAAAAATACTATTAGCTGATTGAAATATAGTAATATGAAAAAATTATACAGAGATACATCCAGCTATTTCAAGAAAATCTATTACAAATGTAAGGCAATTAGAAAAATGCCCTTACAAATGAACAGATCATCTTGTTAGCTTGATTTAAATAATGTTTTCTTCTTTCTCCATACCTAATCTCCGAGTTTATAAACCAAAGCAAGCTGAACAATATAAAATAAATACACACCATCTATTTTTATAGTAGAAATAAGTTATTCAAAAATGCAAATATTTTCATTTAAAAAGTATTTATCAAACAAAACATTTACACACAGGGAATACTTATGCTGTCTGCTGGTAACTAAACTTTTCATTCTTAGTATACTAGTATTATTATCAACTCATCCTTATTATCAACTCAATTTCAAATAATGAAAGCAATTCTGATCTTCCTATTGCATGTTACTCAGTGTAAATAGATTCTAAAACAATTTTTTTTTTCCTTCCAAGCAAGTGAAGTTTACAAAACAAGTATATATACGAGAAGAAAAAAAATATGCAACTGCGAACTAAACTCTCGAGGATTTATGGTTCATTCCTCTTCAGAAACAAAGGGATCTTTCTGTTTAGTTTTTTGGGGAAACATCCTGTTTACTTCAGTTATATAAACATAAATCAGTTATATTTTAAAATAACTTCTAGTGAACATTATTCTTACTAAATGAATATTACACACACAAATTTATAAAATCTGCCAAACTGACTCATATAATATAGGTATAAAATGACAATAATCTAGTATGCTTTCTCAAATTCTTTCATTAAAATACATATAGTGAAACATACAGTTAGCTCAACTACACTACTATTACAACAAAGCAAGTTGCCTAATTTTTAAACAACATGTGGAATCTACAATTACAGTAAGCAGATCTTTATGAACCTATTATAAACGTGGAAATTCAATTTTACATCACTTTAAGTATATACTCCGCAAAATAAACATGGCCCCACATTTCAAACTCAAACCAAAGAGTGTCTAAATAGATAAATACTTAAAGTTACTGATTACAGGTATGTTTCAGATCAGACTAATGGTTTAAAAAAATTTTAATGTATACTATACACTTGAATAAAAAAAGAATCCTTGGTGTTTTTAACTAACAGTTATTTGTTCATTAAATCACTAAATCTGAATAATAATATAAAATTGACAAAAAAAAAAAAAAAAAGAAGAAGAGATCAGAGTAAAATATGTTTGATCTACATAGCTACATAATTAATTCAAAGTAGAGAGCATAGCACGTTGTTTATATCAGTAATTTTTTAAAGTACCTGTATATTTACAAACAAAATATGATCATTGAAGAATTAAAAAACTATTTCAAATACAACTCAAAATCAAGTACTAGGAGTTACGAGAACACATAACACATAGCATCGGAAGCAGTTTTGATCCAGTATTATCGAATTATAGCTTCTTGAGCTCTTTAGCTACTAGTGTGTGAAACTGTGAGTAGCAATGGGAAATCTAAAGCATGAAGTAGCAATAGAGATCTAAAACGTAGTAGCAATACGAAGATAAAACTGTAGTAGCAATATGGATGTTGGTAAAGACAGAACATGACGTCGAAGCTCGTCTTCAGATTCAGTGCAATGTTCAGTTACTATTGGCAGCCCCCCCACCAAGGAGCGTTCTAAACACAACCTAAAGGGGAATTTTGCAGGCGCCATCGTGACACCTAAACAACTAAACATTAAAACTATATAGAATTGCGTGTATTAAAAGAAAAGTAATAATTTTTTATTTAAATTTTTAGAACCTTTACTTATATTTAACAAGTTTTTTTGAAGAATTAAGATTATTGATTGAAATAACAGTTATTTGGCATAGATATTTAAAATAATAACAAAAATATTTGTTACTCAAAAATCGTGGATTATGCATCTACAGTTAAACTAGAAGCTTTCTGTGAATAATTTGTTTTTGGACGATTATTGCGACTTTCCTCGTTAGTCAAAGGCAACAATCACTTGAAAACCTTTATATCAATAAGAATGATGACTCTTGCGACTGTGAAACTTCGATAGGTTAGAAGCTTTTGACGTGATGCATTATTCGTGACCGCAAAAGGGCTGATCTTCTTTCTAAGCACAAAATGGGCTTCCATGGCATAACTTTTGATTGACGAAGATAGAAGTAAAGTAAAACATGGGAAAGTATAGTAAGTGGAATGAATTTTTTTAAAATTTTGAAACACTTTTATGCACTTTTATTCAGGATAGCGAATGTTGATGAACTGTTATTTACTACGCAATATCAAAAATCCACAAATCCAGTATTAAAAAACTACTGTCAAAAGGTGTGATTCAATCATTGGTAAATGATATTGCATAAAGTGTTTCACATTTCAACTTTAAAAAATTCAGTCTACTTTAATATGCGCAGTTTTAGTTTTTAGTTCCATCTTGTCAACAAGGAGGTGGCGCCATGAGCCATTTTGGTACAGAAAACAGATATTCCTTTAATAATCACGACTCCTGTACAGTTCCCCATCCCGAAGTTCATTATTCTTCCTGTGACACTTTGTGAATACCATTCTGCTGCTGTGTTCTACGTTTTTATCATTACAACTCTTATCGATTACAGCTCTTGTATAACGGTAAACGAAAGCGTAATCGTTCATCAATCTGAAACAATTATACTATCAGGGCTGGAAAATGATCGGATTTTGATTCACTACAAGGGTTCACAGATAGTTAACTGTATTAGCAATACGTAGCG
>BGPR01035143.1:3853-15726 GCA_013235015.1 Araneus ventricosus
TTTTTTTACGATGACGCATTTTATTACGAGAGTTTAATTTTATCATGCTCTATTATTTCTTTATAATGTGACCAACATTCCTCTTACACCCAGTATATCTTCACAAATGCTCTTCGACATTTAGAAATTCTTAACAAATAAAAATAAAAAACTCCACCTCAGACGTCAGTATATTTACTGTATAAAAAAGTAAATAGACTATTTTCAATATGTCATATTAATGTCACATCATTATGAGCACGGTTTACTTCCTTTTCGGTAAAAATTGAAAGGTGATATTCTTTTCTACGAAATATCATTTTCTTTGTCAAATTTTTTTTTTCGTATGCTTAAGTTATTTCGCATGTTACGCTCATCACCAAAATATTCTTTACATATTTTTTATATTTTACTGAAAATATTCTTTCACCAGTGCTGCTTATAATTTAATTAATCTTTTCCTTATGGGTCTTAGAGTTGTATTAGCAGAAATTTTTCACTTGAATAGTGTTTGTATAGATGCGGCACTACTAAGCGATTAAGATTTCCATTTCCAAGTAGAACTAACCTGTCTCAATCATAATTATACTGTAGATGTTTTATTCAACAGTCCTTTTGCATCACTCTTCGTGTAATGCCTAGGTTTATTATTAATGAGGGAAGTCAGAATAAGTAACTCCGAAAGCAATCGAAAGTGACCGAGAACGAGAATCCTCATTTTAACTCGTTATTTCAAGATTCCATATCTATGTGTGAAAATAATTTTAGCAGGTTCACGCCGGCGCTGAAATTCATGTTTCTACCCCATGAACAGTTACCCTAAGAGCGCTTAGTTTTATCGGGCGGCACTGAACTAAAGTGAAAAATGAAGTTTTACCTTAATGATAACCATTGCTGCTCTTTATTTTTTTACCACCATTGCTGTCACGTTTTTGCCAGCACTTTGTCTGAAATGTTTTAAAAAACTGCATAGAAATAAATAAAAAATTATGTTTATAACATTGAATTTTTACGCTCATATTATCGAATTTATCATATATGTTTATAATATTCATTTGAAATAAAATAAATCCTACTTTTTCATTAATATATGTTAAATTTCCATTATTTTAAGTTTCAAGTATAAGGACATTTTTCCTAGTTACTAATTGAAATAACTTGTTTGTGGTACGCACCCCCTGAAACATGCAAGTGCGACCGACCGCTGGTACGCCTCCCCCCCGATGGGACATCCAAGTGCGAGCCACCGGTGGTACGCGCCGCCTGATGGGACATCCAAGTGCGAGCCACCGGTGGTACGCGCCATCTGATGGGGCACATCAGTGCGAGCCACTGGTGGTATGCGCCGCCTGATGGGACATTCAAGTGCGAGCCACCGGTGGTACGCCCCCCTGATGGGACATCCAAGTGCGAGCCACCGGTGGTACGCGCCATCTGATGGGGCACATCAGTGCGAGCCACTGGTGGTACGCGCCGCCTGATGGGACATCCAAGTGCGAGCCACCGGTGGTACGCCCCCCTGATGGGACATCCAAGTGCGAGCCACCGGTGGTACGCGCCATCTGATGGGGCACATCAGTGCGAGCCACTGGTGGTATGCGCCGCCTGATGGGACATTCAAGTGCGAGCCATCGGTGGTACGCGACGGCGTATTAATACACAACCAAGCGTGTTAATACACAACCAAAGGGTATATATATTTTTTATTATGATCAGTATCCATTGCGTAGTTAGTGGTCAGATGAGGAGGACGACATTTGAAGCAACATCCCAGGATTTAAATCTGTTTCTGATATATGCATCTGAAAACAGGCGAGGATTGATGCAACATTTCCACAGACGTTATATATTTAAATCTGAAGAAATCAAATCTATTGCTGACTACCTAAGATATCATATATTCTCAAAATAAATGTCTTTAGTTTTTTGTATAATAAATATTTTGAAAAATTTGTAAAACCGATCTAAAATTTCGCAGATAAATATATTTCAAGCGAATTCTGATGGGGAAACATAATAACGATTTCTTACTTTTCAAATCTTTGGAAAATAATATCGATGGTTCCTTTTTATAGATTGTGGAGTTACTGTTTCTTTTTTCCCTTATTATCAATAAACCTACGCATGGGATTAAATAACTGAGGCAGGGGAGTTAAACTATATCTATAGGATGATCAGAGTAGAGATTGGTTAGTTCCATGGGGAGATCGAAATTCCAATGGTAAATTGTGTATTCGCTATACGAGCCTGTATTCAGAGAAAAATATCTACTGGTCTTCGTAGAATTCATAAATATCAAAGCTAATTTAACCTCTTCCTCTTTGGCATTTAACATCTCTCTAATAGTTAAATCATCTTTATACCAAAATTCTCTCTCTCTTTCTCGCAAAAAAATACAAAAACACATTGTCAGGGACCAGGAAAAATTTGAAATCTCATTATGTTACTGTATCAATGCAATAAATAAATCTATGGGCCGTAAATTTAGTTACTGATCCCTGGAACAACTGAAGAATTAAAACTACATCATTAAATATTATTCAACGCATATATTGAGGTAACATTTTATTTTGTAGATAAAATGAGCTATTCTTCTTATAATTATACTAAATAATTGCATTAATTATATAAACAATGAAAACGTATCTACTATACAATAATTCACTTTTATTTAAATAATTTTATTTAATTTGTTTCTAATTTTCCATTGTGTTTAAGTCAACCACATATTTCTATAACAAGAAAAAATATCTTTCCAAGAAAATATTTTTTGATGATAGCACTCAATATAGGATTGTCAATCAATTTCACATCCATCGGCTCATCAGCATATATTTCCCGACAAAAACAGATCTAACACTGAATATCTAATGTTCCGTGACTTTGAAAGAGGATCAGTCGGATTTCAATCCATGGCAGGTAGAAATAGTTGACACTGATTCAGATTTTTTTGCTGTTGATGTGTCAAAAAGGCACAATAGAAATGACAGAAATGCTTCGAATTTTTATTACATCACTTCATTTTTTTATGCGAAATGCAGAAAGTTTAATATATAAAAATAGCACGAAGAAAGTATGTTTTATATGCATGGTAACTATTGCATCAATAGAAATTTTAATTTTACCTACAATCAGTAATATTCAACATTTTGATAATGAAGTATCTTTTTATTGCCATTTTTCATAATGATAAAATTCCTTATTATATTTCCACCATTATCATATCTCATTATTTATCTTTTAAATGTATTTTCGCTCCAACGTGTAACAGAAAGACCCGTAAAAAGAACTTCTCAAGGTCAGTTTATGCCTAGTTCATAAAAGGTCTATACCAAACTTTCAACAAATCTGAATTCAATGTTAGGTAGTGCAATTTTCAGATTAGTATTAAGTATCAGTACAAAAAGAATAAACTTAATAAAAATTATTTATCAAAGCAAACATGATGTGCACTAAAAAGTCGAGTTTTCTTTTATTATTTTCTACTCTTTAGTCTTTTATATATTTTTTAATTCATCATTAAAAATATTATTCAATCTTGCAATCAACTTTTTCTCGAACTCATTACCAGGTGGTACTATACGTATGAAATTAAAATTAAATTCAATAAGTAATGAACTGATAATTTAGATCTGAAAATATTAAATTAGTGCATTGTTATCGGGAACACACAAGTGTATGAAATTTCAAAAATCCAGCACATCAGTAAGTTAATAAAAAATTGATTAAAAATTCCATCTTTAAAAACATGAAGCAAGTGAAGTTAAGTAAGGTCCTTCTTGATCGTAGAATATCAAAAGTATAACTTTTCTTGTCTTCATGGCAGAATGATGGCTTTTTTCGAAGTTTGGGAGTAGGCCTATATTCACTTCACCCTTTAACAGCGACAACATTAATCCACTATAATTAGATATTAGGCAAAAGTTTCTTTTTACTTTCGATACACGAAGAGAAAGTATTGTAATCTTAAAAAAAATTCGAATTCGAGAGTTAGATGAATCTGCACGTTTCAGACCACCCTGAGTCAGAAAAACACAATTTTGGAATTATGTCTGTCGGTGTGTCTGTGAACACGATAACTCGAAAACTATTTAAGCTACGGGGATGAAATTTAGTATGTGATCTTTACATATAATTTGTAGGTTTCTATAAAACTTTGGACAAAATCCATCCACGGGAAGTCCGTCTGTCCGTGTTCATGAGAACACGATAACTCAAAAACTTAAACAGCTAGAAGGATAAAATTTAGTACACAGTTTTATCATCAGGAATGTAGGTTTGTATCAAATTTTGGATCAAATCCGTCAACGCGTTGACTGTCTGTAGGTCTGTATAATCGCATGCTTCTGAACACCATAACTCCTAAATGCAAATACTTAGAAAAATGAAATTTAGTATATGATCTTCTAACCCTAATTGTAGATCTGTGTCCAATTTTCGTTTCAATTGGTTAAAATAAAGGCGTCCTATTTACATATTCGATTTTCTTTATCTTACAATGAAGCAAAGCCATATTACGTAATGGCGCGGACTTCTTTATTTTACTTCGGCCATTTTCCATACTGTGTGAGAGAAACTCGTAGTATGCCGTTCGTCTTATTTTTTCTCCACCTATGTTAGGGACGCTTGGCGCGTTTTACTGCTGAGTAGAGGATAATTTAAATTCGGAAGTGGAGGCATAAAATAATAAGACACCGGCGGTTAAATTAATATTTTTGATTTTCTAGAAAAAATGCTCTATATCCCATAAGACAGAATGAATAGAAATTGAATTTTGAAAAAAGTTCTGCGTAATTGTATTAAGAAAGAAATGGAAATTTCATACAAGTTATGCTTTCTATAAGCTGGCATTGGAAAAGAAAAATTATGATTTCTTAGGTTGCCAATGCAATTAAATATTGTCTCCTTCTCCGAAAGGACACCGCTCACTTAGGGCTGTTTTTCGTTTACTCCGAAATTTATTTATAAATCAATAAGAGCTGCCTAAATTGGACCAGTATCGTAAATTAATTCTGTTAATTACTTTGATCATAAAACAGGCATCTTATGCTGCAACGATGTAAATATGGTTTATGGAATCATTTTTTAGAGAAAGCGCTACGTGGTTTCCGTTAATGAGTACGTTTAAATTCAGATATCACCAACTAGATATTTTAACAAAAGACTCATAATCTTTATAATAAGTAATAGCAAAACATGTTCTTATATCTTCAGTGATAAACTTTTTGACTCTAATTTACTATAATAATTTTATTAAAATAATTTGAAGATAAGTTTAGGTTACCTTTTTTTTGTTGTTGTTGTCCAAAAGTTGCTCAGATTGGACCATTATGAGTTGTATGTTTGCTCAGAATTGAAATATATTTTTATCGATCTTTGTTCAACAGTGAGATTCAAAACAAAATTCAGAAAAGTGAGATTGTAATAGATTTTCTTGTTTCATATCTGACTTTTCACATATTTCTACTCGAAAAAAATATTTAAAATACCTGCATTTTACTTCATGCATACGTCAAAAAGTGACATTTGATCATAAACGTAATATAAATAATCAGTACATTTATAATAAAATTCTGAAACAAAAAGAAATTATTACTGAATACTGTGAATTTTTTAGAATCATTTCAACAAAAACTCTCCATCTTTTTATATTCTCATCGTTAATGTTATTTTGACGCAACTATCGACTTCCCTTATTTTTTTGGAAAGTTTTTTCACACAATAATTTTCATTTTTCTAAATAGTTCCGAGACATCAGATAAACGATAGTTAAGAACGCCAATTAAATTCCAAGTGCAAGTACTTTACTAAATGAGGTGCGAAAACAAAAGGATAATAGTCAATCAGTTTCTTCATCCTTCTTAATTAATGGACTGAATCTTGATAACTATACTCTAATTATCCATCAGTTATAATCGCCAATTTCTGGTGTTTATCTTCAGTTAATAGAAATTGTTTATTTGAGTTATATTATACATTATAATTGTTTTAGAGTCAAAAAGGCAAGAAACTCATTATTTCGGGCGAACAAGTTGGCCTATTAAGAATGTTAGCACAAAGATCTAGTGATGGGAGAGGAAGACAAACAGATGTAATTTCCCCAGGTGCCTGTCTTATGGGGAACCACAGAAACACAGAATTTATGTGGGTGTTTTAATTTTTTAAACCTACATATAATAGAGGGTACTAAACGTACTCCATCCCATGGACGTCACTTACCCTAGGTACGCAACTGGGTTAGTGTTTATATGAAAAAGAATTGATTTTGTTTTCAGTTTTCTATGTTTTCCTTGTGCTTTGGGTAAAAAGGTTTAGAGTAATTGAAACTCTCCATTTATACTCTTATCCCTTTAATATTTAGATTAATTTTCTCTTATTCTGATAATACGCAACTTATCCATTGGCACAAATCCTCATGCCGGTGTGGCCTGAGAGACTGAAGAGTGGAAGGGAGAGTAAAACTCTTAAGTTTTCTTCACAGTCTAGCCATCATTAAAAATTAAGAAATCCATCATAAAATAAATTTCGTGTTTCTTAGAAACCGGGTGTAAATCTAAGAAATCAAACAAAATCAACCTACATTAGTTCAATGACATTTTATAATCTACGATATAATGACGAATCACAATTTAAGTACAATGCACAAGATAGATTAACACTATACAGTATCGTAGTGCAATGATGTACAATATCTTGTGCTACCAGGGATTTATTGTGCAGTTTGAACAGAAATTACTGAAAATTAGCTGATATCAGTGCATACGAATTGTATTTACTATTATAATTATATTATCTAGATGCATTTGGGTGCCATCTGTTATCCAAAGTAAGAACCATTATATACATCGCCCACGTTAAAAATACTAAAGGGCGAATTATTTTAAATGTTATGTACTATTGTTTTATGAGCAAAAAATTGTAAGAATACATAATTTCACCGAAATTGCTTACTTGAAAGTTGATCAAAGGTAATTGGTAGGATTTTGTCAAGCAAATATCGCTACATACACTAGTCACCTTTTAAAAAATTAAAAATCACTTAGCAATCCTTATTACAATGAGAACTAAGAAACATTTTCAAACTGTTAATGCAAATGAGAACTTTAATAAAATTATGAGAGTTAATGAAAGCAAATTCACGGAGAGTGAGTTCATTTTTATATGCCAATACTAAACACAAAATAGTATTTTTTCGATTAAGCAATTTAAGCAGTTTTTTAAAGAATGAATATCAAAATCCAGATTTCTAAAAACAAAGAGAACATAATTAGAAAGCAGAAAAGTTCTTCTCAACATCTAGACAGAAAAATGGAAAATCTTCTGTACATAACAAATTTTAGAATCGAATTTTTCTTCACACTATGCCACATTTTAAAAGAAAGTGCGCTGAATCCTTATAAAAATAAATCTTCATTATTTACAAAACGTGTCAATATTTTATGAACACTACCGCATATAAAAAGAAATTTAATTCGTGTTAGTAAGCAAAATAAAACTAATTGCATCATTTACTTTTTTGAAAATTCTAAATAATTTCGGTCTCATTATATCCCAATTATATAAAATAAAATGTGTCTTTCCAGAGACATGTTTACCAATTACATAAAATAAAACATGTCTATGTGATTTTTATTAATTTATTTTCACGCAGAAGACGAGCACAGTTTTCGGTATAAATCAAAAAGAAAAGTCGAATCTAAAATAAGTGAATAAAGTATGTTTCTTCTCTTGGTTTATCGATAGATGGCGCCCTTTATTGCTTTTTTATGGAGTCGAATAAAAACAATTTAACCCCTTGAGGGGCAACACCTTAAAAAAAATTTTTTTCTTAAAAAAAGATATATGTTTGAAGATCTATCGTCTAAAAATAAAATATTTTCCGAATAAAAATATTTTTCTGCGTTTAGGTTTTCGACGAGAGGGTGGGACGACGTATGTCCCACCGCCCCTGAAGGGACTTGAGTATCCCCCAACTCCCTCGGTGACTCGCGCTGTCGTTCGTTCTTTATCAGTTGCACTTCGAGCATAAATTTGGTTATTTAGCCCATTTCCTTTGAACAGCTGTAGAAGCTGTATACTGCGGTTGAAGTGGAAACCGTTTCCCACATTCTGTACCCAAATGGGGAGAGTTCTTCAATTGTATTTTTATAGATGTCGCTCTCTTTGAAATCTAAAGAAGAAAGAGGACCACCCATATTCTGTATGCAAAATGTTACTCTTATCCACGGTTTATTGTTTGGGAAGCAACAGAAATGCGTTATCAGTAGATTTAATCACACATTTCAGTCAAGGAAATGAGGCACTAATGCCCGAAACTGGACACAAACTGTAATGAAACCACCGCTGTAAGAAGCCCATCGATTGTAAATTATCGCGCGAAGGAAAGCGTTGCTGGAAGCTGACAGGTTCAAACAGATTTGCTTTGAGTATGGTTGATAACAGCTATTCACAATAGACTATCCCTTAGGGAAATCGCCTTTTTCTCAAAAGCAGTAAAGAATGTAAGCAAGTAGGGAGTGGCGTGGGCAGCTTCAACGGAACTATTTCCTTTTCGTTGCAGTTATTTTACCTTCAATTTTGAGAGATACAGAAAGACTTGAATATTCTCTCGACTTTTCGTTCTTTTTAGAAAAGTATATTTTTATCTGTTTATAAAATAATTCCTCAAAAGATCGCTTCTTGTTTTCAAAAATTCCACTCAAAATAAATTTAGATATGCCATATTTTTTTAAAAAAATGCTTGTTTGCATTTACAGATTTTTTTTGTTTAATATTATTTAACTGTCTTCTGAAATATATAAATTTATTTTCTGTGTAAGTATTAAATTTGATAGAGTGATTATAATTATGCCGTATATAAATCCATGTTTATCATTCAAGAAAGGAAGAAAGAGGATTGAGTCGCGAATTTTTGTGCTGCCATCTACAGGCTGACAACCTTAGATGCGCGGTGGGACAAAATTGTCCCACCTTTCTTTATCTATAATAATTGATAAAAAAAATTACTTTTGAAATACAGATAATGTTTGGAATATATTTATTGAGCATTGAAGATTTCTTTTGCATCTAATATTTGTTTCGAAGTTCATTTTCTTTCTCTAGAAATTTAAAGAAAATCATTGCCAATAAAGGGCATGATTTTAAAAATTATTTTCAATAAATTTGATTAAATTCTCAATGGTACTGCAATTTTTTTTTAAAGTAAGAGGTCTTGAAATATCCAATAAAACAATTTTTGTAATAAAATACCTTATACAAGTTTATGAAAAAAAATCTTAAAGAAGGTGGGACAGACGGTGTCCCACCGCCCCTCAAAGGGTTAAGCATGCATGCTAAGAGGCTTAACATTTTATTGAATTGCAAAGGTGAAAATGTGTCTGGAAATATTCGACACCTTATATAATAAGCAGACTATTTAATCTGTACACCTCCATTATGAAATTTAGTATATTATAAACTCTTTAGTCATGATAAGAAAGAATTAAAATTGAAAACTAAGAGCAAAAATAATAATATAATCTCTTTTTTCTTTAGATTTTTAAATAAAAGTACTTATTTTCATTACTTTTTGTTTTCTTTTAGTAGGATCTGAGATTATCAAACTGTAAATTATCCTTCAGAGGTCTTCTTTTATAATTTAGAAGGTGGATCCAAGTAATTATTATTTGTTTTAAAAATTTGTCTCTAAAGTTTTATTCTCTAATTCGACTTTTTCTTACTTACATAATTACTTAATCACGTTTTCTTTCCAAAAAGAAAATAAATAGACACCACCAATCACAGACTTGTTACCGGTAAAAAAGAATCTCGTGTTCGGTCAATTTTTCTTTTTATAGTGAATTTTGACGTAGACTTACGTCTCGCCATAATGGTCTAATGGTGTGTCGGGAAAGGAATAAAATTATGACTCTTTTCGCGTTAAAGCTAAATACTTATAGCACCGCAACCTAATAACATAGAGAGTTGGTTTTAGTTTTATTTAACAGAGAAAGGTAAATACAGAAAGAATTTTAGAATTTGGAATTACGGTTTAGTCACAGTCGTGCTGAAAAGTTGATGAAAATCACGAAGAATTTTGATGACGCACGCAGACTAGGGCAATTCACTCATCGAACGCGCGAAATATTACTCAAGAATTGCTGAATTATGTCGAATTTCGTGGTAAAGTTAAACTCTTATAGCTCTGCAACCAAATAACATAGACAGTTGGTTTTAGTTTCATTTAACAGAGAAAGGTGGACATTAAAGAATGCAAAAATAATTTTAGAATTTGTAATAAAGGTTTAGTCACAGTCGAGTTGGTAAAAATCACGAAGAATTTTACATAGATCGAGTCACATAGTCACACTAGACTAATAGTCACTATAGAATATAGAGTTACTAGTCACATGCAGATACTTTAGTCACAGAAACTCACAGTTGAGTAAGCTACCCTTTCGCAGAGACAGCCTTTTTTTTACTCTGAAAATACTGCTGATTTCCAATAGAGTTGAGTTTAGAATAATTTAATTAAATTTCCTAAATTTCAGGGTTTTCCTATTTTATTGATTTCTTCCTAGGTGTTTGTGGAGGTACGGAGTAGAGGGACTGAAATTGGGACTAAGTGTTGGAAACCAAGATGTCACAGTTAATCAGGAAACTTTCCAATTCACATTAATGATAGATCGAGACTACAGATAATAATAATTATGATACAGAAATGCCGTTACTCACTAAAATTAGGAGAATGATATTTACAATAAATATGCAATATAGACTAAAAGTCAAGAAGGAAAATTCTTTCAAACATACTTCGTCATTTATTTCTAGTTAATAGTTTTAAATTTTTTAGTGTGAAATAATGACTTTTTGTTGAAAACGAGACATCTTGGGATATTCTACTGGGACAAATCCGGAACATTTTTCAATCCAGGACGTCTGCTCTCTTTAGATAACTTTAGGAACAAAAACCGTGGTGTAAAGTTGAGTTAATGTTTTATTATTATTAACCCACTTCGGAAAACATGGTTTACAGTTAAATAACACCCTCTAGGCTTAAAGAAGTATAACAAATAGAAGAGGGGAGGGAATAAAAACAAAATCCAACGCACAAAGTATACGTAGTGAATGTCTTAATTGCTAATGGATAAGATTAATGACTTCCTCAGTCAATGACGATATCATGCTTTCATTCACGTAGAAGATTTTTACTTTGGTAGAAGAAGGCTTAACCGAGGTCTTCATAACGTTCATTATTCTTGCATTCATTTTTTGTCTGAAACGATATTTTTGCACCTGGTCGATAAGCTTCCAACACTGGATTTGTTAAAATGAAAGGATTTTTCACAAGACAGTCTGCACTGTAGTGGTCTGGATCACCTTTGCTTCTGCAGACGCAACGATCGTGTGAATATATACTGGAGATACATCACAAAGGTCCCATCTCCTTTGATGAACTGATTACTTCTCCTCCATCCATCTGAACTGATTCCTTTGATGAGCTTACTGACTAAAGCTCGGTGGAGTTGGGATACGAAGAGGAAAATTCGAAGTCCCGTTTCCATAGTGGTTAGTTTGCGATGTTTAAACCATACAGATGAAATGGAGTACATGAATGCTGTGGGGGTCTATTCTGGTACCCCGATTTGGTGGAGTTCCGCACGACGGAACCCAACCAGGCTCTAAGAATGAACCGTGATATGTCTTTTAGAGAGCGAAAGCGCAGATCGGATAAAGAAAATCATCCATAAATACAATTCTTTCTTTCAACCTATTCCACTTCCATATTTGAAATACTAAATATGACGTATATAAAACATCTGGCAAGAGAAGGGGGTGGTAATTGGAAAACGGACAGAAGCCCAGTGAACAGTGCCCAGAGCTTCAAGAAAGGTTTAGTTGAAGTGAAGGATAAA
>BGPR01035144.1:0-16123 GCA_013235015.1 Araneus ventricosus
AAAAACAACACTAACATCATGGTTTGAACTAAACAAAAATGATCCTCCAGCTCACAACATTTCTTACTTGGATATTCCACAATATTATGTTTGATAAGAGTACCACAAATTGGAAGAAGCGACAACGTGGTGGACAAAATGTTATTGGAGACTGCCAGTAATTAGTATACTGGATACTGAGAGGTACTATTTGCAGATGCTACTACTGCGCAAGTCTGGGGCTATTAGTTTTGATGATATTTTGACCGTAAATGGATTAAGATGCATTACATTTCAACAAGCATGTCAGGAGTATGAACTTCTTCGAGGTGACCAACAGTGGCATGATGCTGCACAATTTCAATCTCCGAGACAGTTGCGCATGCTGTTCGCAATGATTTGTGGCTTTGGAGAAGTGGAGGATGTTCCAGATTTATGGCTGCAACATCAAGTTTCACTTTGTGAGGACTTTGTGCATCTTTATTCTGAGCAGACTGGATCTCACTATGCACTTGCAGATATTGAGGAACTGCTTACATCCTACAATTTAAGTTTCCAAAAACTGCATCTACCAACTGTAGATTTGTCTGCAAGTGTTTTGGAGAGAGCGAACTTTAATGTTGTTGAAGAGCAGGCTAAAGCTAATAGTTATACTATATGCAGTTAAATAGTGAACAGCGGAATGTTGTGGAAATCTTATTAAGTGCAGTGTACAACAACGCTGCAGATACACCCAAGTGTTATTTTTTAGATGGTCCTGCTGGGACAGGAAAAACTTTTGTTTATTCAACTTTGCTTCACACAATACGTGGTAGAGGTGACGATGTTATTCCTGTTGCATCTACAAGTATTGCTGCAACTCTATTAATAAGGGGGGAGAACAGCCCATTCTGTTTTTAAAATTCCAATTGATTTAAATGCAACATCTACTTGCAATTTTAAGCCTAATACAAAAGAAGCTGATATGTAACTGAAAACAAAATTAATTGTGTGGGATGAAGCATCCATGACACATGTTCATGCTTTCTTAGCTGTTGATAGACTTTTACAAGATCTCACAAAATGTAAAGAACCGTTTGGGGGCAAAGTCATTCTACTTGGTGGAGATTTTCGCCAAGTTCTTCCAGTAATTTTAAGAGGTTCAAGAACATTAATTGTTGCCAGCTCCTTAAAAAAACATGCTCTTTGGTTGAAATTTCATAAGTTATATCGGACAAAAAATATGCGTGCCCTCGAATCTGAAAGGGATTTTGGTGCTTGCTTGTTGGACATTGGAAAGAAAAAAAGTGGCTCAACGATTCAGTTGCCTTTGCAATGCTACCCTTCAATACAAGACCCTATACATCAATTGTACAGTGACATAGATTTTTCCAGTGTGACCCCACAGGAGCTTAAAGATCGAGCTGTCCTTACTGTTAATAATGAGCGATCCATGGAAATCAACAATAAAGTGTTGGAATTTATGCCGGGAAATGAAACTGTTTATAAAGCAGTTGATATGATCATGAGTGAAGATCCTAAAGATCAATCGACATTTCCTGAAGAATTTTTAAATTCTTTGACACCAACTGGTTTGCCTCCATATGAGTTAAAGTTGAAAATAGGTTGCATTATAATGCTGTTGAGAAATTTAGCTCCCTCTAAAGGATTATGCAATGGTACACGCCTAATTATCACAAAATTTCAGCAAAACATTATTCAGGCAAAATCCATTGATGGTACAGAGACTGTTCTCATTCCCCAAATCCCTTTGATTCCATCTCAGACTAACATGCCTTTCAAATTTAAACGTATGCAATTTCCCATTCGTTTAGCCTTTTCCATGACAATTAATAAGTTGCAAGGCCAAACTTTTGAAAAGATATGTTTGGTGTTCAATGAGCCGGTTTTTAGTCATGGACAACTCTATGTTGGCTTATCATGAGCACAATCTTTTGAATCTGTTTCTGTGGTAGCTCCAAAATGTGAAATATTTAACTGTGTTTATGAGGAAGTTTTCTGTGATTGATTGTCAAGTGTATTTTTTTGCATTACATTTTTAATTTGTTTCAATGTTGTATATTATTTTATATCTGAGTGGATTTGAATATACCTGCTTTGATACAATTTTTTTTTGTAGAGCACAATCTTCAATGTTGTATATTATTTTATATATGAATGTATTGAATATGTATATACCTGCTTTCGTACAATTTATGTTTTCGTAGAGCACGATCTTTTGAATCTGTTTCTGTGGTAGCTCCAAAATGTGAAATATTTAACTGTGTTTAGTGGGAATTTTTGTGTGGTTGATTGTCAAGTGTATTTTTTTTTGCTTTACATTTTTAATTTGTTTCAATGTTCTACATTATTTTATATATAGGAATTTATTGAATATGTATATACCTGCTTTCGCACAGCACAATCTTTTGAATCTGTTTCTATGATAGCTCCATAATGTGAAATATTTAATTGTGTTTATGGGGGAGGTTCCCGATACTTTCACTATATAAAAAACGGCCCTTTTCAGGGCCAAAAAATTTTATTCCTTCGTTATTAAGGTGAAAGCATTAAAAGGAAATCAGCTTTACTTTGTAAGTTTTATTTGAAGAAAAATATCTTTTTTGAGGCTAAAAACTTTTATTCTGTGCTGATTTAATTTAAAGCATCAGAAACAAAATAAAGCTGATTCATATATATATATGAAGATTTTTGAATAACTTCTAGGACACACAGTGTCTTCATTATAGCGAGCGAAGCGAGCAGGGTTTGCGTAGCAAACCTGGGAGGATTGCAACGCAATCCTTCTGGGGGTTGGCGAGCTTTGGCGAGCAGGGGGCAGAGCCCCCTAGTTAAAGTAATTTTAAGTAGTACCGAAATGCTTTGAATTAACTACTTTTTTACTAAAAATCATAATGTAGTAGGAAAAAAACCCAAATAATTGAGAACTATGCGCTGAATTATGGAAATCAAAATCTTTCAAAGATAGCCAAAATACTAAGATAAACTCAGAGGGAATCGAATTAAACAAACAAGGAATCCATTCTAGTCCATTTTATCAAGGGCTGAGGACTATATTCGAAATGGATTCAAAATATTTGGGAAATTTTTCTGTAAGAAGCTTGCATTACGCCACAAATATAGCTTCTCTTAACAAGATATTTCCCAACAAAAGACAAAGTAAATCTGCTGTGCATCTAAAAAGCCTTATTTTAAAAGAAAAAGGAAAATCAAGCACAAACATAAAAACGCTAATAGTATTGAATAAGATAAGATAAGCTAATAATATTGCTAATAAAAGTATATTCTACATATTAGAATATGGAATAGTTTGATCTATTTAAAACATAATTCCAATTTAATGCTTTATTCTGTAAACTAGAATGAAATTGTAAATCGAAAACCATATTTGATTTTAATCTCTTATTATCCTTTTATTTATTTATTTGTTTCATCTATTTTATTTCAGCATGAGAGTTTTCTTTCACGCAGCAGGAAGTCGAATGGCATGTTCATCAACTTTACAGTCGCTTTTAAGCATGCTCAGAACAATGAAAATATTCAAAAAAAACCCCTCTAAACTTTACAATGACAAAAAAGTCGCGGCTAATCTTATTGTCTAGCCAGAAAAAAAGGTAGATTTTGTTTATCCAAAGATATAAGAAAAAAAGGAAATTTCATCCCTTTCGCCATTTCCCCTTCTAATTTCATAAGGAATTAAGCTATCCTGATGAAATGGGGTGGAGTATATTGCTACTTATGAGAGCTTTTAAGCAATCTGACACGTGCGTATGTTAAAAAGCAGTCGATGCGAGATGCTGAATATCACTTTTCATCCCATAACTTCTATACAATTGCAGCTTTCGAAAGAAATGAAAGAGGGTGAAGGATAATGCTACTGATAAGAGCTTCTCAACAATCTGCCACGTTCATAAGTTAAAAAGAAGTCCATGTGAGGGACTGAAAATAATTTTTCATCCCATAACTTTTATACAATTGCATCCATCGAAGGACTTTTACTACTAATAGTTGTTCGTTATGATGAAGCCACAATTCCCCTAAATTTTTTTCCTACATAAAATAGTAAGGGAGTTATAGGGAAATCCAAAATTCAATAAACTATTGTAATATTTTCAGAACTTAATTATCAGTTAATCGATCAGTTTAATTAAATTTCAATTCCATATGAAACCATATTGTTAGATTGCAAAAATTGTATCTACATCATTTTTCGGTTTTGTCAGTATTTTTAATTATTTAATTCTTCGCCACCAAAGTTTCTTTGATTTCTTATGGCATCTTTGACAACTTTTGAAATTCAAACGATAATTTTAGCCGTTTCATTAAATATCTAAATTTTTCTTAATCATTTACATTGTATTCGATTTAAAAAGTATTTGTCTTAACTTTTGTTGTTGTTTCCATTAATTTATCAACTTTATTAATTTTTAAATCAAAATTTTTCAACGGGACTATTTCCTCGCCATCTTGTTGCGCATGAATTTAGATGTTATTAGGTTTTGGCATTCTTCACTGGAAGCGTTTTCCGTTATGCAATTTTAGATTCTTTTGTGCTTGTCTGAACAAGAAGGAGGTGTGTTTTTCCACCTGCGGGTTCCTGGAGGCCGTTAGGCCTTCAGGGTGCTTGCCCCTGCTTTTATACTGATGGTCCCCGTAAAATGGAAAAGAAATTAATCTGCCAGAATTTATCATGTCTTTTTAAAAAAGAAATGTGAAGGTGGTTGAAGTTTGATTAATGACAACCGGATCGTGCTCGTTCTGTGTTTTTCTTTGCTCTATTAAAGTTTGGAATGGAAGTCGTTGGGACAGTTTTGCGTTCTTCTTATAATTTTTAATCAAAGGGCTGAGATTTTGACGACTTGATTGTGTGAACCTATTTTCATGATTTTAGTCATACAGTTTCAGTAATTTGATAAATGATTCAACCTACCATACCCTGCAATAATGGATTGCAGCACTGAACAACCTGCCCTTCGATAACTTCCGTTATGTGATGATTGTATAAGTAATGAAAGAGCTGCTCAAGCATTGTGGGGATAAAATTTTCAGTGCCTTATTACCTTGCCTGCTGTGTGTGCAGCTTCATGCTGATAGGTAACAATTCCTCTTGAAGTTTGTACAAAAATTTGATCAAGCATTACCACTATGAGTGTTGCTAATAAAAGATTCAAGAAACTTGTGTTGCGATGCTTAACTGTACGTGTTAATCATCAATCAATTTCAGTGCTTATAATTCTCATAGTGGCCACTGTGAATAAAATGAATGTTTTCTCATTTAATAATTTGATGAAGAAGTTTGCAAATTATATATATGTATATATGCATATACATCATTGGTGAATACAAAATGTGTTCGAGTTGTGCATCACTTAAATTTTTTTTCTATTTTTCTTAACTTAAAATGTTGTTCGCAGTAGTTTTCTAAATTAAAAATTGTTAAATAAAAAAGATTTCAAATTCAAATATTTTGATTCTGTATATTTTCTCTAATTTGATATCACAACTTGCAATGTACTATTTTTTCAAATGATTTAATTTAGTGGCTAGGTTTTTCAGGTCTGCAAAGGTAGGTGATTTATATGAGTATAGCTAGAATTGCTTATCATTGTGTTATATATTTCAGTACCCAGAATTGATTAAATAATTGATATATATGTATTAAATTAAATTTTATTATTGGGCACCTACCTTGCAGTTAACGTTTCATAATATTCTTAGCAACCCCATCCAATACATATAACAGTGAATTTGCGAAAAAATTGATTTCGAGATTACCTCATATTTATAATAACGAATTATAAATTAAAGATTACAAAGTAAAAAATTAATTGATACTCTAACTGTTGAAAGTATGTTTTTAAAAACTGTTTTTATCGAATTTATTTTAGAGTATTTTTAAATGTTATTTTTCTGCGCACAAAATAGTTAGTGACCTTAAATAAAACACACTTTCAAAGGAAGTGTTTCAATAATCATTTTTAGGTTGAAGGGAAATGATCTTATAAAGCAAAAAAAACGAGTGAAGACTTTTGAAGTTCCCCTGACTTCGATTCTTGACTAGCGTTCCGCGGCCCATTAATACGTTATTCGTGGCATATAGGTTGGGAACCGCTGATCTAAAGGAAGAGAACCATTTCATTCATAATTTAATAAGTTTGTTACACATATGATCTGACTTTTATACAGCTTGGATAAATTCTATAAAATGTTAAGACAAAAAATGCTAGTGCTCTTAATTTAAGCAAAATTTCAGTGCATTCATTTCATGTATTATTGTTAACAACAATCGGAAGGAGCCCTTTCATTCATAAACTTTTAAATCCCTTTGTGTCGTGTCTTTTTAAGGGGAGTTGGGACCCTTATATCCGAAAATGTAAAATTGGCCACTTCAATGTATCTTTTCTCAAAATGTGTTGCAGATACATATTTGAAATTTTTTATACCAGTATAGTGCATTTTCTTATTGTACTGAAATGAACTTTTTGAAAAAAACTCAAAAATTTATTTTTTACAATTTTTTGTGTCAAAATAGGGCAAAACTTCACTATGTCTAATTAAATATTTTATAAATTTATAAAAAAATTTAAATTAACCAAAAACTCAGTTCAGTATAATGAGAAAGGTGTTCTTTGCTGGTATAAAAAATTTAAACATTTATCTATAACAGATTTTGAGAAAAAGTACATCAAAATGGCCAATTTAATATTTTCTGCTTTGACACAAAAAATTTGTAAAAAAATAAATTTTTGAAATTTTTAAAAAATAATTTCAGTATAATGAGAAACATGTACTTTACTTTTATAAAAAATTTCAAACATGAATGCATAACAGATTTTGAAAAAAGGCCAATTTACCATTTTCGGAAAAAGGATTCCAACTCCAGAACAGAATTAACTAGTGTTTTGATCAAACTAAAATCTAACCAGAAGTTTTGTAGTGTATTAGGTGAATTTAAATAGCTTCTGGAATTTCAACTACATCTCATCGATTGCAAGCAAAACGGAGCATAATGTCAATACTGAAATGCAAGAGGATCAGTTACCAACAATTACCAATAGAAAACGCCAGTGAGCTTGATTTTCAACATCCGATACTAGAACATAATACAAGCATTGCAAGGGAATTTCGTTTTCGGTTTGCAATAATTAGGGTTGACATAAGTTCAGTATATACGGGACTGTCACCTTATTTTCAGTTCTACTAAGTCACGTATTACTATTTGTCCCGTTTTATCCCTAAACTCTTAGTGAGATGCTGGGAATGAATAGAACGTACTATTGCATATTTATCAGTAAGAAACATAGATACTGGCAACACTGATATTCTGTTCAACCAGTTTGTACATCTAAAAGTTTATTTAGAGAAAAATAATACCAACCCAAACTGTGAAGCATCTATGAAATTAAGTGAAAGATAAATAGCTGAAGCTCTTTACAGATACAAAGAATATTGATTAGAAGTCATGCCTGATAAAGCTATGCGAATACATATTTCCCATTCCAGCCCACAGTGCAAATGTGGAGAGAATATTTTCCCTACTGTCAACTCAATTGTCGGACGAGAGAAACAGGTTGTCAATGGAGGCAACTGAAGCAATTTTGATTTGCCATTATAATTTTTAAATGACTTGCGCCCAATTCTATGATGATGTGAAAGAAGGAAATGATATGATTAAGAAAGTAAAATCAACTTTTAAATATGATTTGTCTAAAAGGGATTGCCTTGCATTCTTTCTTTTTTTTATTATTCTACGTCTTCATTTTATTAGATTACTTTAACTTTATTGATTTTTTTATCAGAGTAAAATAAACCGTTCTCTTCCCACTTTTTTCATGTTTTATTTATTTAGCACTTAAATATCCCGTATATGCAACCCTACGATTATACGAGGCGTGTTTTTAAGTAAAGGCCGTTTTGTTGTATACACTAATAGGTGGCACGCGCGCCGCAACCAGTGGATGCGTCGTGTCCCGGCATTCCTTGGGAACAACTGTGCGCAGTTGCAGCTGTGTAGATAACCTGTCCGGTTTGTTCTGTGTCTTTAAAATGTTCAAGATTATCGAATCGTCCGCCCCATGCGTTTATGTTCGGCAAGAAACCTGTCTGCTGCACACATTCATCGGCAGATTTGTGAAGTTTACGGAGCTACTGTCATGTGTGAAGGCAAAGAGCGTAAGTGGGTCAGAGACTTCCAAGCTGGCCGCGACAACGTCCATGATGATTCTCGCTCCGGTCGCCCATCTGTGATAACGGACGATATGGTGTCTTCAGTTAAAGTGAAAATTCTTGAGAACAGAAGCTTCACCATAAGCACTCTTTCAAACGACTTTCCTGAAGTGTCGAGGTCAGTGCTGTACAAGATTGTTTCTGAAAAGTTAAACTTTAAGAAACTATGCTCCCGTTGGGTCCCTAAACTCCTAACGAAGGACCACAAAAACAAAAGATTTGAGTGTTCGCTGAATTTTTTGACTCTTTATAACGAAGAAGATGACGCCATCTTGAGTCGGATTGTAACGGGAGACGAAACGCGGGTTTCACACGTCACGCCCGAATCGAAGCATCAGAGCATGGAGTGGAAACACACACACTCTCCTGTAAGGGTCAAGGCCAAACAGACTCTGTCCCAGAACAAGATCATGGCTTCCGTGTTTTGGGATAGGTATGATGTTTTGTTGGTCGACTTCATGCAACGCGGAAAACCACCATAAATGCGGTAGCCTACGGCCAAATCCTGCTAAAGTTACTCGGAGCGATTCAAAACAAAAGACGCGGCATGCTGACAGAGAGAATTTTGCTACTCCATGGCAATGCAAGGGATCACACCGCAGCTCAGAGCCGAGCTTTATTCGACTTATTTGGCTGGGAAGTTTTGGACCACCCCTCTACAGCCCCGACCTTGCGCCGAGCGAGTTTAATCTCTTCCGCCATCTCAAACAACATCGTGGCGGCAACCACTACAACGATGACGAAGACGTGAAAACAGCGGAGAACTTTTGGTTATCGGAGCAGGCGGCAAGTTTCTATGAAGAGGGTATTCAAAATCTAGTTGCAAGGTATGATAAGTGTTTAAACAAACTTGGCAGCTTTGTTGAAGAATAGAGAAATGTATGTAGAATCTGAAAATAAATTTGGTTTTTGAAAATTTTCTTTCGTTTGGTTTTTACTTTCAAACAGCCCTTACTTAAAAAACACTCCACGTATTTTATCTCAATAATGCATTATCCACTATCAGGTTAAACGATTTTGAATGCTCTAAACTTAATATGTTTTAAAAACTCTCATTACAAATAGAATTTCACAAGAGATCATTTTATTAAACCGTGAGCTAATTTGTTCGGTATGGAATTGCTTCTAGAATTTCAATCATGGCGGCTGAATTATAATCACGTGATAATTAAAGACCAGTTGGACGAACTTTCATTTTCCAAGCTCCTTGTCATAGAATTTTCAGCAATCATCAACTCATTTCTCTAATATTAATGACACACTATAACTATCTGCACAGACTATTCATATTTATACTAATTTAATAAATATATCCACATAATTATCGGTTTAAAAAGAGAAAAAAGGTTAACGTGGATTTCGTTTAAATGCGATTCATATGCGGTGGTCAACCAATAGCCTTCAGTGGGTGGCCTCATATCCTTTGCAGAAAAGCCCAATAATCTTTTTCTGTCAGACACTGGAATATATCACAATCAATAAAGGAATATTTATGTCTACATCTCAAATAAATATTGTCTCAAATAAATATGAACATGTCAACGAATACGTTATTTTGTAATATACAGAATTTCAGCACACTCAACACAAATCTGTTAATTTACCTTGCGATTAGTATGAAAGTATGTATTCATAAATGCATTTTAATTTATTGAATGAGTCTTAAAATAATGAAAAATGCATTTATAAAAACTTTCGTGCATATTCATATGTGATACGAGTATGAGAGCTAAATTCAATTTCAAAAGAAAATTCAAGCTACAATTGAAGAAAAATTCTTAAAATTAAACTAATTTCTACAGATAACTGGGATTGTGAAATGTGGTACCCTAAATAAAATATCCACCCAATTCTTGTATGACAGGTTTTGAGATATAAAACAAAGTTTGAATTCATCATCGACTGGTTTCTTCCGTCATAATTACTAATTTAATCAAATTTTAGCTACCTAAAATAACTTTTTAGCGAAATGGTTATAGCCAAAATATTTGCATGTTATATAGAGATCTTAAAACTCCCTTCTTTGCACAGAAACTACTTTCACACTTCAGTAAATATGAGTCAAAATAAAAAGCAGCCGAATTATGACGATTGTTTCAGAAATTTATATTTTATCTGCAGAACACGTTTATCCTCTGGCAGAGTCTCTTCTTCGTGACAGATTACAGAATTGCTGTATTACCTTTTACCTGCTTTACTCTCTTTCGCAAATTAATTTGATAAATATGTACAAACAAAAGCAAACTATCTTCTTGAAAATTCTATTCGATCTAAAAATATCTGTCAGTGCCTGCATAACATTAAAGGAGCTTTAGTTTAATATACACTATATGCCCAAAAGTATCCGGACACTTACGGATTTTCACATTTTTTAGAATTTCTCCGAAATGGTTTAACTGACTGCCTTCAAATTTCGGACATGTAAAGAATGGACAATAACTCACATTTTACATTGAATATTCGGTCCTGACGGCAATTAGGAGACCGTCTACAAACTGACGAAGACAAAAATGTTTTTGGCCCACCACGCTTCACAGAATACTGATAACAAGATGAAACTTTTAAAAATGCTAATGTTTGATGTGCAAAATATTTATAGGAATTTTTGTAAACTCAGCACAAATATTTGGTTTTCTTTAAAAATCTCAAATGTTCCCACCTGTTTTTTGCTTATAACATAGAGAGTTTTGTATTATATTATACGAAACTTACAGAAAAGATGACAATATGTTAGAGAAGCATTTTGTAAAAGTTTGGAAAAGACATTTTGAATATTACAGGAATTATGAGAATTTGTAGTAAATAATGTTTTACGGCGCATGCGCGAAACATAGTGTAATTTTTATTTCACAACTTTAAAGCCAGATATATAGGGCAACTTATATAAAAAAATTCAGTTCAATATCTTTAGTATTCAGAAAGATATCGGCATTACAACGAGCAGAATTTTAGCTCCTGTCGAAGAGAATCTAAAAGATAAGGGGTTGTACTTAAATTGATATTTTTTAAACTTATATCTTTAAATAGTTATATTGAATTGTATAGTGGTTAGAATTTGCTGAATACCCATGAACACATCTAATATTCGTAACGAATAAAAAAATATATATGTAGAATTATTAAAATATTTCAAGAAAAGAAATTAATTAGATGAAAAATCGTTTCGCCATAAAAGAAATATATTTAAAAATATCGTTTGGCCGTAAAATTGTAATATGTAATTTGTTAATAATCATGTAAATATTATAATTAAAGTAATAAAATTTTTGTTATTTATAGTGCCTAATTAGCTGGAATTTAAGTTATGATAAGTATTTGATAAGTCTTCATGGGTATTCAGCAAATTCTAACCACTATACAATTCAATATAACTATTTAAATATATAAGTTTAAAAAATATCAATTTGTGTACAACCCCTTATCTTTTAGCTTCTCTTCCACAGAAGCTAAAATTCTGCTCGTTGTAATGTTGATATCTTCCTGAATACTAATGATATTGAACTGAACTTTTTTATATAAGTTACCCTATATATCTGGCTTTAAAGTTGTGAAATAAAAGTTACACTATGTTTCGCGCATGCGCCGTAAAACATTATTTACTACAAATTCTCATAATTCCTGTAATATTCAAACTTTCTTTTCCACACTTTTACAAAATGCTTCAATAACATATTGCCATCTTTTCTGTAAGTTTCGTATAATATAATGCAAAACTCTCTATGTTATAAGCAAAAAACAGGTGGGAAAATTTGAGATTTTTAAAGAAAATCTTTATATCTTCCCAAATATTTGTGCTGAGTTTACAAAAATTCCTGTGAATATTATGCACATTAAACATTACCATTTCTGAACGTTTCATCTTGTTATCAGTATTCTGTAAAGCAGGGTGGGATTAATACGTTTTTGTCTTCATCAGTTTGTAGACGGTCCCCTAACTGCCCTCAGGACCGAATCTTCAATGTAAAACGTGAGTTATTGTCTATTATTTAAGTGCCCGAAGTTTAAAGGCAGTCAGTTAAATTATTCTGGAGGAATTCTAAAAAATGTGAAAATCTGCAAGTGTCCGGATACTTCTGGGCATATAGTGTATATAATTAAATTACTGCATCAACGAATCAATTGCTTATACCTTTATTCAATGGTAGTTAGAAAGAAATTTCTGAAATAGAATTGTTCCTAAGAAGCTTGAAAGGAACTCGTTTATCTTTTAAACATAAAAAACAACTTTTCTCAGATTGATGATTCTTTCACTCAATGTTTATGCTGTCTTTCGAATTCTTTCTTATATCTTTTTGGGGATAATTCTTGTTTATTTTTCTGTTTTTCCCATCTTCTGAAATAAACTGTGAATCGCTTAGTTATGAGCTTTTAAAAACAGAAAATTAGGCATCTATGTATATTAGCATGTGCATTGCAGCGTTTGATTTAGTTTTCTAATTGATATGGAGATTTTGAATACATCAAAATGATGGAATATTATTAGAAAGGTGAATCTAAATACTTTTAGGATGAATTCATTATATTGATTTTTTTAGCGAGGAAGAGTATAAATGATAATTGAGTCTCTACTAATAATAAAGGAGAATGTGTGTGTAGGTTGGTCCTCTACAGGGCAGACCGCTGGACTAAGAGCTACAAAATTTGGCACCAACATACTTTGGAGGGTGGGAATGTGCACCTCTGAGAACGTTTTTTGAAATTGTAATTAAAATTTTAATTATAAAAATTAAGCAAAATGTTATCATTTTTCCTTAATAACTTCCGAAAATATTGCAGCACAAAAATCAATTTTGCTCTATCTGAAAGTTCAAAACATTACCGTTCCAGTGATATAAACCACATTGCCGTACAATTTTTTCTCGAAATTTAATGAATTTAAAAAAATATTTTTTGACATAATTTACAACAATACTTTTCATTGTTGCAACGCAACTCAAACTGTTTTCATCGTTCAAACAAATATTTAAATGAATATTTACCTTTAACTTTTGTAATGTGAGGTAATATCCTAATGCATTTTGCTTTCATATTTTATTTCATCATAATTTTTATGAAATCTACAAACCAAGCTCTCCGAGATATTGCTTACATTAAGACATATATTCGGTCATCTCAATGGTTATGGCTTCTATGTTTTGATTCTTTTCTCTGTATGTTTTAATCCTGCTAACATGCCACTGGTCATAAAATGTACTGCGTCATTTTGATTTTGAAATCAAACGCATATTTTACCAGAAGAATAAGATAGTGCCGACAACGTGGAATTAGAGGTTACATGACATGGTCAGTTATTCGACTCCATTAGGAACATTTATGTAGACAACAAACAGAAGAGGTACAAGGCCACTTATAGAACATGGGTTAATTATCTACCACAATCTGAAGTTTAAAATCGCGTTAATAAGAGAACCATGAATAAAAAATTATGCAAGATTTGATTGAAATCATATTCCCGACGAACAAGCTTGTCGCCTAAGGCGGCTAGTAATAAATATCAATGTTGACTTTTACCTCATGTGCGTTTTGCCAGACAATTTGATTTAAGTTCAAAACTTTCAAACTAAACACTCATTGGTGAAAAATTAAACTTTGCTGCATCTAGAACAAGTGTGTCAAACTCGAGGCCACCAACGAGTATCCTTGCTGCCAGCCAAACATGACAATATGTAACAAAATATTAACAAAAATTTCGTAGCTTAATTTTAAAAATTACTAATCATTCATAATTATGAAAAACGTGCCACACCAATCGCTAACTTTCGATTACTAGTCGTATTACAAGACGCGACATTTCCCCAATCAATAGCAGCTAATATTTTAGCAGTCGTTAACACACAAATAAACAAATGGAGGTAAAAGAGATCCAGTGCTGTTTAGATTTGAAAACAAAATTGAGTTACTTTGGGAAGCCTATATTTTAGAAATATTTGCCTGCCTGATTTGAAAACACTCTAAAATTGGGATACGAAATTGTTTTCATGTTTGGATGTACTTATTTCTCCTTTAACACCACAACACACCGCCGTCTCTAGAGCTCATGTGTCTCCTAACCGGTTTAGTATAGATGTAGGTGGACTTTATTGAGTTGCAAAAAATTAGCATACAAAAGAATGGCAAATGAAGAAATTACAAAACTGGTGTTAACACATAGAATTGACAACAAAATAAAGGAATATACACAATGTCTTGATTATCACGGGGTGAATGAAAGAAAAATGATGAATGAAGATGAGTACGAACAACATGAAAAAGCTTACATCAAAGGCACAGGTTTTTGAATAACGTAGTAAAGATGGGGAACCATTGCGTGTTAAGTGTGGGAAACAAGGAATAAGGAGATTGCTATTAAAGAATTATGGGGAAGGAAGGACTTAGTATGTTCAGCCTATTGAATGTAGAATAAGTAAGAAGTAATTGAAATACTAAACAAAAATTAAAATTAAAAAAAGAAAGAAAAGTATAGATAAGAAACAGCATATTTAAACATAAACGATGACAATACATCTTTTAGCGTATTAACGCAACAGCCTCAAGTGATTGCGTCCACAGAAGTTTATAACGATTAATATTTAAAACACATAAAAGATAATTTAGAAAGTAAAAGATGTTCAAAAAGGAAGAAATTAATGAGAAATCGAATGGCGAACTTTATCAAAGACCACTCGCCATAAAGATTCCAAATTGGACAAAAAGTCCAATTTACTTTCTAAATTATTTTTATGTGTTTTAAATATTAATCGTTAAAAACTTCTGTGGATGCAATCACTTGAGGCTGTTGCGTTAAAAGATGTATTGTCATCGTTTATGTTTAAATATGCTCTTCCTTATTTATACTTTTCTTTCCTTTTTAATTTTAATTTTTGTTTACTATTTCTATTATTTGTATCTGTATTATATTAGAAATAGCTGCATATGCGCCTTGATATATAGTATTAAGAGTTTTTATTAATGTTTGATTAATTAATTTAATCAATTTTAATTAATATTTTCATTAAAATTTAGTCAATTTATAAGTTAAAAGTATTGTTCAAAGGCAGTTGAATAGATAGTCCAGTCGTATTATGTTTCCATTGTCTATTATTAATTTAATCATGTTTATTACTCTTCTTCTTGAATTCGAATTCTCAAGAACTCTTTGGTACCACACACTTTCCAGTGAATTAGAAGATTTCCTAATACGCCAAGATATAGTCAATGGGCATGATGTCGCAAAGTAGATGGGATCGCCGACTTCTCCGTAGGAACAAATAAAAACTCTTTTATAAACTAGTATATTTGTAATAAATAATAGTAATTGCCCATTGTGTCTAGAATTTGAGAATTTTTTCTGTTATTAAATTATTCTGAGTACTAACGATTGCATTTCGTAAAATACTTAACACAAAAGACAAGGTTATTTATTTTGAAAGTACTTTTATTATTTTCACCATCCAAGAAACTTAACATTGTATATATGTAAGGTTCCATTGCTTAATCCTTTCTTGGTCGGCGTCGCATCATCTTTGAAAGTGAATTCGTCGCTACTTGCACGTCTCGTTATATTCCGCAAATATTTTTTGTATTTCTGAATATTGCTATGAAATGGCGCAAATTGACCTACTTTATTCATGTATTCGTGCGCTGAGATTTACCGACTTGAATAGAAAACGTAATCATTTTGTCGAAGATTACAAAAACATTCCGACCAAGAAGGGGTTAATCTATCACTGGACAGATAATATGAACAAAAAACCCATTATAGCTACTGAAATACCACTAGAAACAATCTGATGCAAGCGTAATAGTTTCTGTGGAAAAAGAAATTTTATCTCATCCCATTCTGTTAGATGAAATATAAACTGATCTGAAATGAGAAAAGAGGAACAAACAGGAAAAATAAACATAGAATTGGCCCTTCCGATGTTTTCTTTGCTGTAAT
>BGPR01035145.1:0-16122 GCA_013235015.1 Araneus ventricosus
AGTTTCTTTTTTTCGCATTGCTTACCTGTGAATGCCATTCCTTACTTTTGAGTATTTACCACCGATACATTTTTTTTCTCCTTGAGCTTGTAAAGTTTGATTTGAATGACTTGTGTAAACAAACCTGTTTCATCGAGCGCTGAAAATGTCGCATTTCATCGAATGAATAATGCCCAGCTAAACATTTTCCATCCAGTGATGATATCGGAAAACTAAAACTTAAGGCTTCATCCCACAACTTTTGCCCCTAATGTTCTGCTTAAAACCTATCCAGCCATCCATTGGAACAACAAAGCTCTTTTCTTCAAAAAGTTCTCAAAATTCATTATAGCTTTGCGCTGGAGAATGTGATTCCGATATGGGAAGATTTCTACTACTCGGTGAGAGCAAGCTTATACTTAAATAAGTGCCTCTTCCACATTCTTTTTTTGTGATGGGTCATCCATTTATGCTTTTTTCAATGCAGAAATGATAGAGTCACGATTCTTCCAGATAGTGGCTACAGTTGATTTAGACAGGGAAAATTCTTTACAAATGGCTGATTGACTTTCGCCGTTTTGTAATTTTCGAATAAACTTAACATTGTCCGCGACAGAAAAAGCTTTTCGCTTGTCAACGTTAGCCATGGCCACTGCAAAGTTCACAGAATGATAAGCAATTAAACTAAAATGGCAGAGCAAACACGTGATTGCTCCTAGGTCGTCTGACCAGAAAGTCCCCCCCTTCCTTGGTTGATACCAGGCCAGGTGTTCACCGGGGGGAGGAGAAGAGATAGAAACTGTAAAGAGCCTTGCTTGTTGTTCCTTTGTCCCACTTATGGGGTTAGCAGCGACTCTGACAAAGGTATAATAGGCGAGGAATGTGGTCCCTGTACCAGATTATTTCATGCAAAAAGGGGCAACTCTTATAGAAGTTGGGTTGACTTGAGCACAATTAGTAAAGAATGTCCCTTTGGGCAAATGAAAAGTTTGAAGTTTTAGAAATTTTCAATTCGCTATAACCGACTCTCTCGTTGTAAAGTTATGAAAATACATTATTAACATAGGGCTTCAGTTGGGACCATGTAAAAGTTTCGCTGTAACCGAGGGTTCGTTATATCCCGAGTTCGCTATATCGAGGTTCGACTGTATATATATTGAATTTTTTGTGTTATACTTAAGAATAGAGAATTAATAAATTTTTCATTTGTCTAGAAAGAGATTTACTCTTCATATCATTCACCGCAAGAAGTTATGCAATCTTTCTAAAAATGAAAATTGTACAGTAGAACTTCGATTAACCGTCACCCTCTGAACCAGGGTCTTTCTAAAAATGAAAATTGTACAGTAGAACTTCGATTAACCCTCACCCTCTGGATCAGGGTCTTTCTAAAAATGAAAATTGTACAATAGAACTTCGATTAACCGTCACCCTCTGGACCAGGGTCTTTCTAAAAATGAAAATTGTACAGTAGAACTTCGATTAACCGTCACCCTCTGGACCAGGCCTTTGGCGGATAATCGAATGGACTGATAACAGAAATATCTTAATGCATATGTACAATAAAGGGATTTTACTGCTGGCTTGAGACGAAAATGAAAATAAAACCCTTCATAAATGAATAAAAATTAAATGCATATTGTATTTAATTTTACAAAACGATCCATATAAACTTCAATATAGGAGTAGTAATGTAAAGAAATGTATTGTACTACTATCACACAATACCGACAGGTTAGTGATGGGTTTGATGAGGCAAATCAATTTCAACTCTTCCGCCACTGCCGATTAGTCACTTTCAGGTTTATGCAGTAGGATGTAAAAGTAATTCCTACGACAATTCTAAAGATATCTGTTTGCTTGTTGATATTCTTCAGACGTTGACAGATAACTGAAACTGGCGGTTAAACGAGTGACGGATAATAGAAGTTTTACTTTATTGGTAAAATATTATTCATCATTCTATTCTGATATTTCTCCATTCACTCTTTCAGGAAGATACACTGCCGCTGGCATTTCAGACTTAGCTCAAAAACTCAGACAGCTGTAACTTCTGTAAATACAGCGGCCGCAATGGCCTAATGGCAAGGTCTAGGCTTTGTGGCCGGAGACTCCAGGTTCGAAATCCGATTCCACTGAAGATCCATCATATATTGTGCCTTCTGAACGCTAAATCATACGTAGGGGGCCAAGCGTCCCCATTGGTGTGGTGTGGAAGTTTGGATAGGGGTGTCAGCTCAGCCTCGTCATCTGACCCAGTTCCAAAATTACGAGGTCCGTCCCAAAATAGCCTTCGTGTTACTTCAAGACGGGACGTTGATATGACTAAACTAAACTCTAAATACTATTGGAAGATATGTTAGAAAGTACTGAAATGAACTGTGACATTTAGAAAAGTCATTAGCTCTAAAATACTGAGTACAGATAAAAAAAAAGTATTACGAACTATAAGCAGAATTACGAAACCTAACAAACACTGAAACAGCTTTGCAAAAGAAATTCTGTACGATCAAAATTAACAAATAAAAAGGTACTTTAAAAAGTACTTTCGTTTGACTAACTGGAATCTATTAACGGAACCAAATTGGCTGCAACTTATTAACGGATCACGCCATGAACCGTTCCAAATGATTTATCATGCAATTCTGTAATTTGTCTAATAACTCAAAATTAGTTCTTAATACAATAGAATTGATTCTATTAAATAGAATAGTTTGTCTTCACATCTTGGGACTTCTTCTTCTTGATTACGGGACACCTTGCCCCTGGTCCCGGAGACGAGTCCATTGTCAGGATAGCACATCTTGGGACTAATGAAAAAATCCTCTGAAATTAAATAACTTTCATTTTAATATTTTAAATAATTAAATTCGACTCCTTTCAATTTCTCTGAAAAAATAAAAGAAACATTGAAATAGATGAGAAACATTAAAATCACTCTGTTTTAAATAAAAATGAGATATCAATCATGAATATTATAATTTTTTAGAGAAATGCGATTTAAATGTGCGTATCTTTAGATACAGGGCGTCCACTAGAGTTACTTACACCCACACCCCCATAATTTCAGAACGAAGGCAGGTATAATCAAAAACATTGTGTCTAGGTATAGTAAAGTAGCAAGGCGCTACGCTAGGAGATAGCTTACAGCGCCACCTGTTAGGAAACTGCGGAATTAACATTCCTATCTCAAAAACGTAAGGATAATGGGGAAAAAGTCAGTTACAGAGTGTCATCGATTTTGTACAAAAAGACACTTTATGGCGATTAATGTTAAGAAAAGAATGTTAAAGCGTACATTTGTTTGTTCACGATTTCCGAAACTATGACGTCACAAAACTTCAAGGAAAGAAGGAAATGCTATCGTTCGGACACTAATGTCCCCAATGGACCTTTTCCTGTAGGGATACGTCAAACATCAGGTGTAAGCGACCTCTCCGCCAAACTTCAAGGACATTTGACGACATATTACTGATGTTCGTGCAGCGTGACACCTAATATTATCAAATATATGGAACGTGAAATTCAAACAAGGTTATCAATGTGCAATGTAGCTGACGGTCAGAAGTTTGAGCACCGAAAATACAGGAATCTTGGGACAATTAGACGCTTTTTCTCTCTTTGTAACACGTTTCGTCATGCAACGGTGTTGAAAATCGCGAACAAATATATGAATATTTAAGCATTCTGTTCTTACCATCAAACTCCATAAGGTATCTTTTTGTACTAAATCAATGATGTTCTGCAACTTTGTAATTGACTTTTTCCCCTTACATCGTTCCGTTTCGAAACAGAAACGCTAACTCCGCAGTTCGAAGCCAGGTGGTGCTGTGAGTTGTCGCATAGCGTAGCGCACAGGCTTTAATATACCTAGACACCACTTTTATGACTATAGCTGCAGTTGTCCTAAAATTAAGGGCGATGTAAGTACGTTTGGTGGGCATCCTCATATACTTATCATACTTAATGTCCTTGAGTCCTGGCGGCTCCCTGTCGGTTGGATAGGTATGCGTGAAGTTTTATTGAAAGCTCGGCCCCCCCCGCGAAAAAAAATTAGAAACTTAGAATTTGGAAAACAGATATTAACAAAGCATAATTTTGAATATCGACCTGCCTAAAATGAAAAAAATTGAAATAGAAAAATAAAAAAAGCAAAAGGATATACTAAAAGCTTAAAAGATGACAAAAAAAGTGAAATGTCTTTCCAGTTAATGTTCATAAAGAATTCGCGATGAAATTTTCAATTAGGAGGTTGGAAATCAAATATCTTCATTCTTTTAAATAAAATCCATTAAATTCTTCATTTTCGCTCGAGAGAGTGTTGATGTCATTACTCGTCGCTACCAGTGATCCTCGTATATCGGTGCTGATTTCCGTCGATGAAAAGAGCTGGTCAGTGGGCATTCTGTGGCGTAATGAATGGGACTTCCTTGCTCGCCGCATCCGCATTTTGCCCTCTGATCACAGACGGAATCGGCTTAGATAAATGGGAAAGGGCACATGTCCTATTGTAAAGAAAATTGCATCGCGATGCGAAAAAGTAGGATTGTTACAAATTTTTGGTATGATTTTGTAAATATTTCTGCCAGTGTTTCCTTTGTCCCATTGATGCTGCCATCTGTTTCTTGAAATTTCTAAAAATTTCTTAATTTTATTTAATTTATTTTAATTTTATTTTTCTAGTAATTTTCATGACATCCGAACTGGGGTTTCTATCTCCAGAATATCGGAGACTTTAAAGAAGAAGAATGCAGAGAGCATAAAGAGACATTATCTCTTTAAAATTGCCACCTGATAAATAAGAGAGAGAAATGAATTATTCTAATCAATTAAAGATCTATAATTTTCCATATATAAATATTTTGAAGAATGTTCACAAACTTTTTTTATGTATTGCATTTTGGCGAATTATCAAAAATATTTTCCGCTTGTAATTTTACTATTTTAATGACTAAAATAAAAATATTCCTATTTAAATCTTAAAAAAATAAGGGAATTAAATAAACTGTTATAAATTGATAGGATATTTTAAATTTCTTTTTACTCCAATTAAAAAAAAACTAACCTTCTTAATACAATACAATATTTTCTTGTGATTCTCATGAACATTTTTTTAACACATTTAACAAAATGTTTTAAAAAAGGTTTTTCATAACAGTGTTTTATTATAACATATTTATTTATTTTGAAACACAGATCCATATAACTGAATTATTTTTTTTTTAAATTTCATTCAAAATCAAATTGTAGAAAGTGTTACAGCATAAAACGAGTATAATATAGATTAGAATAAAATGATTTTTTTTTATTTATTTTTAAAATGTAATTTATGTTTGAATAGCGAAATATTTTTACTATACTTCGACAGCCAATTTTAAAATGTTGTTATACATCTATGCGAAAGGAAATTAACTTTTCAATTATGTTTCGCAACTATATAGAATATCATTAAATGTGTTTTTCCTACAAAGACGTGTACGCATGAAAAGCATTGAAAAATATCATAGTTTATGCTGTTTGTGCATGAAGTTTATTAAATTAATAACATTACAACTTATGTATTTAAACTGCCTTAAAAGAAACATATTTCCTTTGTCGCACACTTTTTGCGATTTGAATTTTTTAGGGCCCTGAAGCTCAATGTAAAGCAAAATACATGACCCAATATTTTCTCAAAAGTGATAAAAGAGGTTTATCATTAAAAAAATAGAAATAATCCGCAGAATTCTATAGGAAGCTTTTTAGTCAATTTCTGAAGTTTATTTCTAATAACCATTCGAAATTACAAGAAATTAACTAAAATTAAAATATAGTTTCTGGAAAATCTCAACTGCATAATACTTTTTAAAAAATATATTATGCGGTTGAAAAATAAATATTCATATATATAAATATGAAAATCTCATATTCAATTTGCAAAAATATTTTTTCAAATTAAATATGAGAAATTTTACTGTATTGTTCCTTACAAATGCTTAAAACGACTAAATTAGTCAGTAAAAGGGTAATGGGCATTTTCAAATTCAAGAGCATACATGTAATTTCCTCTCAGGAGTAACAGCAACATGCGGCAGTGTTCTCCTATCAACTTTCTCGTACACTTTTACAATACTGACTTTGGTTTGGTTATATTAACGTCCCGAATTGAAGTAACACGAGGGCTATTTTGGGGCGGACCTCGTAATTTTGAACCGTTGTCAGATGACGAGGACGACACCTGAGCTGGCACCATCTCTCCGAACCTCCTCAACATACAAGCAGGAGGACGTTTGGCCACCTCCGAATTATTTAACGAGCAACAGGCCCACATACACGGTGGATCTTCAGTGCAATCGGGTTTCGAATCTGTATCCCTCCGCCTAGAGGCCGAGGCCTTACCACTAGGCCACCGTGGCCCTCTACAGTACCTAAAGTTTTGTGTTTAGTGTCGTGGTATACAGAGAATTCATTATTGAATTCGAACTTCTTCCTTCTCACAGACTGGTCTAAAATTTGATGTATAACGGTAATTTTAGATAACGTACCAAATTCGTTTATCTAAATCGCCGCAGTTTGAGTCATCGTGTGCACGTACCTAATAACAGCGAGACAGCCAAAATTTGATAGAAAGATGCAGTTTGTTCAATTCCTACTATTAGTTCACATTCTCCCTATATATATCTTATTCAAATTTTGCAATCGATTTTAAACTAACTTCCCGATGAGCTGGAGACTTGAAACTTTAAACATAGCTCAGAACTAGATGACAATGCAATACTAATTCGCTGTCTTGTCTGTATGTTTGTCCGTTTGTCTGTCATTACATATTTTGCATGACGCATGTGCAGTACATTTTTCATTATATCTCGAAAACTATTAACATTATAGACTTGGTTCTTGGGTATATGGATGGCCCATGAGATCATCGAAGCACCCCCATATTTTAGCCATATCTTTGCGCATGCGCAGTACGTTTTTTATTATATCTCGAAGGTCTCTGCGTCACGTAACTTAATTTTTCAGGAAAATAACAACTTTTTTATTTATGATCAGGTGAAGAGAAACTGAAATAAACCTGAAATTTGCCACGTGTCTCCGTCATAATCTCAGCAAAATGTTTAAAATCGATTGCAAAATTTCATACACACAAGACTAAAAAGTAGAAAATAATTATTTAAATAAAATAAAAATTTTAATATACCACGTTTTTAAAACGGACTAAAAAGGATAAAATAATTTCTTCTAGCTCCATACAGATTTATATCCCCATACAGATTTAAAACGAAAAATGTGGGGCGCATGCAATGACACTTGATGTTAAAACAGTTTTTTCAAATATTAATTCATTAATTAAATTTAATTAATTAATTTTAGTTTTATATGGGAGAAAAAATTTCTAAAATAAATTTTTTCTTTGTTGATATAAGTAGGAATTGACTTAAAAATTTTTTTTTCTACTACTTGTTTTTAAGATTCAATATAAAATTTCCATACGTCTAAATCGTTCTGTTTTAAGTAATCATGCTCAGGTACAGACAAACAAGCAGAACTATTTTCTTTTCTAACTTAGGGAGGTTTATAAATTAGAACTTCATAAAAATCTCGAGGAACATTTTGACACGATTTTGCAATACTTTCTCTTTATTACGTGAAAGTAGGAAATGAATATCTACAAAATTAAAGTAAAAACAATCACGACAATCGCTAAGAGACATTTTTAAGTAATTATTAATTCAACCAGCGGGAGTGGCCGCCCCTAAACTTTCTCGTATACTTTTCAAACATTTGTCATTTCCCTTCCCCCTGCGTTGATAAAAAGTTCAAACCAACTGTAACCCAGAATGTAATGACAATCAGAAGGTTTTTCATTGTAGATTATAGTGATAGTAAAATATTGAGGTGAATAATCATATTCAAAAAGATGCGTATGTATTAAAACTTTGCAATATTTTTTTTTTATGAAACTCTAGCAATGCGAGTTCCGCGTGCGGAGAAGAAAACAGGAGAATAACTTGTGCATGCGCAGAGATTGCCCCCAGTACGCAAGTAAAACGAGACGCCCTAAATGTTTACTTCCTTACAAAATCTCGCCGCCAGAATTGGTTTTTGGCAAACTGCCAAGTTTTCGGAGTGTCCCTTCTTTGCACAGGCATTTCTACCACTACGCATGCGTATGGAGTTAAACAAGTATGCGATTATACAGACCGACAGACAGTCAGCCTGTTGACGTATTTGGCCCAAAATTTTATACGGGCTTACATTCATGACGATAAAACTATGTACCAAAATATTATCCATCTAGCTATTTACGTTTTTGAGTTATAGTGTTCACATGACTTCGGACATACAGACTTCCCGTTGACGGATTTTGTCCAAAATTTGACAGAAACCTACAAATTATGTTTAAAGACCACGTACCAAATTTCATCCCCGTAGCTCTCATAGTTTTCGAGTTATCGTGTTCACAGACACACAGACATACAGACAGACATAATTCCAAAATTATGTTTTTCGGAATCAGGGGGGTCTAAAACGTGGAGATTCGTCAAAATCTCGAGTTCGAATTTTTTGACGATTACAATACTTTCTCTTTGTATACTTCGTATACGAGAAAGTAATAAGTAATTATAAAGGGTGGCCTAAAATAAACCGATCCGGACATGGGAGAGGAAAAGAGAAACGTTCCTCCGATTTATTTTATTCTATGAAGCAAAAAAGCAACAATAAAACTGTAGAGACAGAATAACATACGTAAGTAGGTTTTTGTCGTTCATTTACTTCTATGATATCGCTTTACAATGCATTTGTTCTTCCCTTATTTTGGGTTGAGTTTACCATTATTTCAGTTTGCTTAGTATAAAAAGATTAGGGCGCAGTTTTGAATGAAATTAAAACTGTAGAAATAAAATTTGCTGAGATTTTGAATATATTTATTACTTTTTGTTGAAGCTGTAATCATATAAATGTAAATATTTAATCATTTGCTTCAAACATGTAAACCCATTTTAAATTAACTCTCGTAACCTTTTCGTTGTTTACCTCATGCGTTATTCATGCACGTTACTAATAAGTTAATTGGATGGAAACAAAACTGCATTTTCCGGCTTTCTGGAGAAAAGTGCCGACACATAAATAAATATATACGTAGGCGTTCTTTAGTTAGATGTTTACGATCTCCGCTTTTTGATGTTGTGGGAAAGTTCCCAGGTATTATCTAGGGCTGCACTCGTAGCAACGCAAATAAGGATCTCGAAGGAATAACGTTTATCCAGAAACTGGATTAAAAATATTTTCAGATAATCGCATTTACAAAAAGAAGTAAGAAGTCGAAAATCATTCCAGAAAGTAACTCAGTTTTAACGCGATAACCATTTATCGTTGCTTTTTTTATTGCATCTATCGTCGTCGTTCAGTTCGAAAGTCATAAAGTCCAAAACTACAGTTTTGAGATGTGGTCAGTTTAAACTTAATTGATTTTGAATTTTTATGATAAATAATAAAAATTATTTTACAGATTTCTAGCTCCTACGGTTGACTTACTGACGATTAGATAACAGGCTTCTATCACGAAATAATTAATTGCAAATCATCCTAATTTACTGCTGTAGTGCTTTAAAATGTTTTTGTAGACTTCGTGACTTCTGCCAGAACGACGACAATATATGTTATGGAACTTAAAATAGATGAGTGAAAGCAAATTAATTTCATATATTTTTTTCTGATTTAACTTTTTTACTTTCTCGTATACGAAGTATAAAAAGAGAAAGTATTGTAATCGTCAAAAAATTCGAACTCGAGATTTTGACGAATCTCCACGTTTTAGACCTCCCTGAGTCCGAAAAACACAATTTTGGAATTATGTGTGTCTGTATGTCTGTGTGTTTGTGAACACGATAACTCGAAAACTATGAGAGCTACGGGGATAAAATTTGGTATGTGGTCTTGAAACATAATTTGTTGGTTTCTATCAAATTTTGGACAAAATCCGTCAACGGGAAGTCTGTCTGTCTGTATGTCCGAAGTCATGTGAACACTATAACTCAAAAACTTGAATAGCTAGAAGGATAAAATTTGGAACACAGTTTTATCGTCATGAATGTAGGTCGGTATAAAAGTTTGGGCCAGATCCGTCAAAGGGTTGACTGTCTGTCGGCCTGTATAATTTACCATTGAAACCAATCAGCTATCTCCACACGCATGCGCACGGCAGCAATCGTCTGTGCTCCCGAAAGGAGCGAATTACGTCAGTTTGTCCTTGAGACGGCAAGAGTGAAACCTAGCACTGTGCGATACATGCGTTTTAATCGGTGCGCATCTCTTTGAATTCTTTACTTCGATATTTTTCAATCACTATAATGAAAAACCTTCTGATAGTCATTGGATTCTGGATAACAGTAGGTTCGAATTTTTTTTTCCACGCGGGGGAAGGAGAAACGGCACCTTTTGGGGGAAGTATACGAGAAAGTTTAGGGGAGAACACTCCCGCTGGTTGATTGCAAAACAAGGAGCAGTTTCATTCTTAGAATATCGTTGATGTGAAGTAAATTTTTTCACTCGTAGTGACTGTGATGGATTATGATGGACGTAATCCTCTCAAAAGACATGTAAAGTGTAATTAGACTAAAAGATAAAAAAAGGAGAAAAAATGAAGAACTACGAGTTAAAGAACGGAAAGAAAATAATACGACAGCATTTGGGTGATAGAAAAATATTTAAAGAAAAGGCCACATTTTCTTTTCTGTTAGTGCACAATGTGCAATTAATCACGTCACTTAACGAAACAGGAAGAAAAAGTTTTCGGTAAGTGATGTAATTTCTTTTGCTAATGAATACGTTAAAGCGGTTTAATCTTTTCCTCTTTAACATATATTAACTACTCGGTTGTAATTCTTTTTAAACTTCGAAAGAGTGTTCATTTTGCCCATAGAATCCGATGTTATTTGCTGGTAGATATGCTTGGTAATTAGCTGGCATCCGTATCAGTATATGAAGTATTGACACGGATTATTTAGTTGCATCTTACGAATCACCTGATCTAATATTATCACAAACAATAATAGGATAGAAAATAGCCAGTTTTCGAACAAACAATGTGGATATTTTTAGATATTTCGTGTTTTCTTGATTTTAAAGTAATTATTCGCTACTTCTCATTCTTAATATGACAAAGATTTGTATAATTTTATCCTTCACTTTCTAAGCTAAGCTCATGAGATGATGTTTATGTAAGTATTTCATTATCTCTTTTCTGAGATGAGCGTTAAAGAAATAAAAACTGTTCTCGTATTAATGATCTCACCTTCTTAGGTTAAAATATTGAAACATACGTGAGATAACAAGATGTGGGAATTGCTTTTCACAGCATTGACTAATAAATTATACCAAACAGAAGAATATTAATTGATTCGCGTAAAAATAAAAGCTAAAGTACCTAAAAATATTTATATACACGGGGCGATAAAACAGGCGTGTGTATCTTGGAAACATCCAATCTCATTTATTTCTATCGAATAATAGCTTTGTCCTAATTTAATAGGCTTAACCTTTCTCCATTTTGATAATGATGAAACTTTCGATGCAATATAATTAAAATTACTACATTACAGAATTTTGAATGATATTCATATTGGCATGTTGTAAGCGGATTCAACTAAGTTACTGAAGCAAAGAAAATACAACATAGTCAATAAAGATTGAAGAGATTAAGTATAAAGCCTAACCTTACCTGCTGATAATATCAAGAATGATTTCGTTCGGATTATTAGCACTGAAATCTTCCCTGGCTTTTCTTAAAAGACAAGGGATTTTATCTCATCAGATGATTCCGATCCTATACTCTTCAATTCACTAAAGCCTTTTGTCCTTTTCAGCTCAGTTGAAGCAAAGAGAGAGAAAACCTTGCATAATTAGGAGAATCTTAAATCAAAGTAAGAATAAATAGGCTTAGGTGCAGATTAAGGAAAGGAGATTATAAATTCGCATGAAGGTTACAGTGAAGAGGAAAAGGGATATCGGGAGTGCGATTATGTGAGTGAGAATGCATAAGCTATTGTAATAAGTCATCCGCGAGAGCTTATCGAATGTCACTGCATGGTTTAAATGCATATTTTGGTCAGATTTGGGTATTTCATCACATAGTTAAAAAATGAAGGATGAAAATAAGAACTGCAGGTGACTTTCATATATAAGGTTCTTCAGTTTAAAAAATTCTGCTTAATCCGTGTTACATAAACAGAGAACTAAAACAAAATTGAGGTTTAGTGCCATAGATAAAGATAATAAATATGCTTATATAGATACAAAACTGTAATGCCACTTTCCTGCCATGGTATTCTTACATAAAAAGAGATTTACAAAGATTCGTATTCCGGGGTAAGCCAAGCCAATGCTCCCCGACCTTGGCGACCAAATGAAGGTCCTCGAAAATACTAGAAATATCATCCTTTCTCTATTAGGAACGGAAATATAGAGATTGTTCTAGATGATTCTATGTGACGTCATGTCCCATCGGAAAAGGCATTAATACACGGAGGATCTGAAACGAGTAGATGTGTTTAAAGACTTCTTCGGATTGCAATCTGGTAAGCTGTTCGACGCTAAGCGCCATTGTTGGTGCCATTATTGTTATTATTAGTGATTTGCTGTCTGCTTATGTTGCTAATTTGTGCAATTGCTATTCTTTTCGTGTTACTTGTGCTTCGAATTTTCGGGAATATCCGTGAAAATGAAGCGCCATTTCTAATTATCTAGCTTGTTGGGTTGTTTACATTGTACACCCACCGGACGATTTTCGTAATAATATAGATACTATTATGTTTTTACCATGAATATAAATCTATTCATTAGCCCATTCATATTTACTTACATATGTTATCGAGACAACATATATCAGGACTATAGAAAACGCACGAAGGCAGCAACGCTTTAAAATGTAGCCGCGCTGAGCATTTCGCATAAACTTGAGTCTTGGCATTGACTCGATAGAAACAGGGCAGAATTGAAAAGATTATATAGCGTTCACCAAAATTCGAATAAAATATGTATTAATAAACCGAATATAATATTAGAAATTGATATGTATTTCAAAATATTTTTTTCGCCTCCATTATTATGCACCAGTAAGTAAGGTGATTTTTTTACGAGACTTCCTCTGAACTTTCTTCACTGTGATGTAGGATCTTCCGTAATTATCGAGATTTAACTTAGTATAGCACGATTCATCACTCTCCGAGGATGAAATATGTCCGAATATCCTACGAATGCGTACAATGAAAGAGGGCATAAAAGGAAATTGTTTAACACATTTTTCAACCTCTTTCAGTATATCTTCCAAAGCAGTCTTCATTAAAGAACCGACCCAAGTTTTCTTTAGCAATGGTAAAAGATATGATAAGAAAATTTAAAAATTTTGGTTACGTTTGTGGCGGAACTCTCGAATCGTTGGCATTGTACTTCTCATCTTGCCATGAGACGGCAGTTTGAAGAACTATATTTTTAATGAGAGAAGATACAAATTGAGTGTCCTGCGTGAGCACTTCTTATCACTTATTTACATCAATGCAGGCATCAATTCAGAGCAGAGCAGTGCAAGCTTCAATGCAGTGCAGGCATTTGTTCAGAGCAGAGACGGTGACAGCCAATTCCGTCTATCCGATCTGGAGACCCTTCTGGTCGTGTCCGAATTTCCTTTTTCGCTTTCGACTGCCTAGCTGCAGCTTGGATCGTATCTTGGACCCTTGGGTTCATCATCCTTGCAGTGCAGCTGTCTACATTTGTCGGTAGCCCTATTGCCGGACGCATGAATTTCGCTGTTACTCATCACGAAGTTTTGTATGGTAACATTTTGATACGAATTGTATCACCCCAGTTGTTACTTTTTTATTCAAACTAGTTGATCCCACGCAGAGCATCTGCGCCCGTTATATGCACACCATTCATTTCCGGCCAAATTAGCGCATTCTGGCTCCTGACGCTTCAGCTCGCCAAGAATACAGTGCGTGTCAACTATCGTCAAGAAAGAAATAGAGCCAAGTTAACGATTCAGCGCTCCAAGAAAATTCGCCAAGTTAAAAAAGGTGCCAAATGGTGTGCGTATAACGGAAAAGTACACTATTCACAATAGTAAGCTTCATGATGTTCATCTCAATTTGTGAATTTAACACGATTTCCCGTTCGCTGATTTAAACTATTTTGACATTGATCTGAACGCTCTCTTGCTCGCCTTAGCCCATCTGCTTCAATTCTAACTGATCTCTTTTGAATCCTTTCATTCAAAGTTTCATTATATTGTAGGAAATATTGTGAATTCTTCATCTTAAACGTATTTATTTTCGAGAAAAAATTATTTTACTCCAGAACGAATATACTTGAAGGCTATGCCTTTGAATTTATGCTTAACATGGCATCCGGTTTTGTTTTGTAAACAAACAGATTGTTGCCAATGTCAAAAGAGAATCTAACCTCTTTTCGGTGCCACGCACCTTAGCGTTTTATATATAGAGACATTTAAGTACAGTTCTTCTTATTATTCTAATGGACGAGTGATACTGTACCTATACACAATATTAGTTAATGCGGTGAATAAATGATTATTGTTGCAATATTTATCTATCCTGGAGTAATTTTACAACTACTGATCTGAGTTAATAGAAGTGAGGTATATGTTAAATCATTTTTAACACTTTCAAGTTCAAGAGGATTTCAAGTACAGAATTTTTTTGACTAGGTTGCGCAGTTGTGTTAGCTCTGAAATTTCTTACATTGAAAATATTATCCAATAAATTTCTTTTCTACCCTATTAGCACAGCTTACAGTACAGTAACGCTGCGATATTTTCACAGTATTTTGCTTTATTCAGAATATTGAAGAATACCATAGAGATGTCGTATAATATCTTGTGCCAATAGAGTATGTTCTTTAAAAAAACCGTTTGTAGTACTATTTGCAACGATTTAACAGTTACTTCAGTCGAAATTTGTAACTTAATTAAAACTAACCTCTTATATCTGTACCTCAAAATTAAACTATTTAGAGGACCAGTTTTGCTAGTTTTGATGTTCTTAACGCATTTGCATTATCCCGACCGCGTCTTCGGATATCAAAAATGTCATAATTGTAGGCCGAAAAGAACAAAAGATAACCACTCTCGAAAATAAATTTCGCATTGCAATGAATTGCATTCTGGAATTTCTTTTGACTCTGTTGTAGAATGCTAAATTGTTAATTAAGGCAGTTTTCATTTGACATGGAGATATATTATAGGCATTTCAAATACATATACTATTGAACTGATTCTGCTGTTAACTAGGTAAGTAATCTCTGAACATAAACAGGAATTCATTGAAGTGAACTTTGCCATTTGTTCAAGGCATTACTTCTAAAACATTCGGCATGAAGAAGGAAATGGAAAAAATGTGAGAACTTTGAAAATTAGCAAATAAAATGTAATAGTTTCGCAAAAAAAATCAGTGGTTCAAAAGTAGAGAAACAAGAGCCTCCTTTCTCGACTTATTGGGAGCTATTAGCGAAAGTAAAATTGATTGCAACTCATTACTAAAACACGCTATCGACTGCAGTCAAATAATTAATCATGCAATTCCGTAATTTACCGGAGAATTCGTAATTGCTTTTTAATATTGCAGAAAAACTATGCGTTTTAAGAAACGTCGCAAAAAATATACTTCTGAGGATTTTCTGAAATTCTTTAATTATGACCATTTTCTTCTAACATAAAATTTCTTAAAATGTATCAAGTGTATTTGTAAAAAATATAATCTAAAAAAATGCGTGAAAGAAAGTTATTGAATATTTTAGAGATTTTGATAATGGTGCAGATTTATATTGCTATATTTATAAACTGAAGTCGATGCCAATATAACGTGTGCATCAATGGATTGTAAATTAATGAATATGATGCTTCACGTATTGCTCGTACAACGTGCTCATCAATGGATTTGTGCCGGTATGGTGATTAAATGTAGAGTGATGGCGGTGGTAGGAGGTCCTATCTACAATCAGCACCATACTTCACATAATATTTGTCACTAGACTTCATTCCAGCAGAAGGATTAATTGTATGGTGACAAAGAGCAGACAACACAGGAATTAAAATGCAGGTTTACAGGGTGTCCAACAAAGGGCTCCCTGATTTTAAAATTAAATATC
>BGPR01035146.1:2981-16120 GCA_013235015.1 Araneus ventricosus
CTCTGATGTGATGTGGAGGTTTAGAGAGAGGGATGCCGGTTCAGTAGTTGTCCTCGTTATTTGACTGCAGTTCAAATTATGAGGTTCGGTAAAATATGAGGAGGTAAAATATCCCACGTACAGGGATGGCGGTTTTTGCGAAAATAACCGGATTTCGGTTATTCAGGTTTTTTTCACCCCCGGTTAAACCTGGCGGTTAAAACTGCTCCAAGTAACCCGTTTTTGAAATAACTGGTTTTCGGTTGTTTTTTTAGTAAAAAACATACACTGTTTGTAGACAAAGTTTTTTATTAATACTGTTTTTACAGGAAATCAATCCATTGACCAATATTTATTTGTTCATAAAAACCCTTTCAGTAATCCGCCAACCAACAGACGTCTCGAGGAAGCGGTTGTCGTTGATTGGTCTAAGATGATGAAATTCAAAGCTTCATAACTTGGAAAAGTTTACTCTAACAGTACCTAAAATCGAGCTTATCTTCCGGTCCGGTTTTATTACCCAATTATTGGATTAAAAAAAATAATCGGTTATAACTGGGACAAAAGAATGAACCGAAAAAACCGGTTAACCGAAACAAAAAACTCCCCAAAATCGGTAGGTTTTTCCCATCCCTACCCACGTATGACCTCAAAATTGTATTTTTTCAAAATTTTGAGCAAAAAGGGATAATTTGTGTTCGAATAAAATGACTTCTTTCAACATCGATTTCCTTTCACCTGCAGTTTACAATTAAGTTCATTTAAATAAGGCATAACGTCTACCATGAAATAAAATTTTTGGATCCACTTATCTCACCCGTTAGTTCAGAATATTCAAAATCCTTCTCAAGGAGAAATGCTTTAATTTCTAATATTAAAGAAGCGAAACGTTTTAAAAAACTTCCTTCTGAAAGCTAACGTACAGTTGCGGGAAAAAAAAGGATCCACCCAGCATTATTCTGCAATCGTTCATTAGGCATTTAAACCAGCGGGAGTGGTCTCCCCTAAACTTTCTCGTATACTTCTCAAAAAAGGTGCTGTTTCCCCTCCCTCCACGTGGATAAAAAAATTCGAACCTATTGTAACCCAGGGTCCAATGACTATCAGAAAATATTTAGGTAAAAAATCAAATTCGAAGAGATGCTTTCCGATTAAATGAATACCGATTTCTACTCTTTCTTGGCTCAAGGACAATCCTTCCGCGTGCACAGATTGCTACCAAGTACGCATGCGCATGGGGAATCGGATGAAAAAAAAGCGCAAAAAAGTCAATAAATATCGTGCACAGAAGATTACGTTAAATACGCATGCGCGTGGAGATACCGGACTCGTTGGAGATGCGCTTATACAGACCGACAGACAGTCAACTTTTTGACGGATTTGGCCCAAAATTTTATACGGACCTACATTCATGACGATAAAACTGTGTACGAAATTTTATCCGTCTAGCTACTCAAGTTTTTGAATTATAGCGTTAGCATGACCGCGGACATACAGACAGATAGACTTCCCGCTGACGGATTTTGTCCAAAATTTGTTAGAAACCTACAAATTATGTTTAAAGTCTACATACCAAATTTCATCCCTTTATCTCTAATAGTTTTCGAGTTATTGTGTTCACAGACACACACACAGACAGACATAGTTCCAAAATTGTGTTTTTCGGACTCAGGGAGGTCTAAAACGTGGAGATTCGTCAAAATATCGAGTTCGAATTTTTTGACGATTACAATACTTTCTCTTTGTATACTTCGTATGCGAGAAAGTAAAAAAGTTACCGATATTCAGGAAATAACGCATACTAACAGATTCTATGGTTAAAAATTTCATAAGGGGTCATCTAAATATTTAAAATTGCACGAACTTCAAAATTTTCAATAGCAACGCCCATTTTTAATGCCATAAATAAATTTCTCATGAAGAAATACTCCAAGAAATAAATTTTTGTTAATATTCCATAGTTAGCGTTTTATATATATAAATCCTCTAATACGTTCGCGAGGATCGCAGTGACGTAGTGATAGGATCTCGGCGTCGGAGGCTCGAAAACCGATTCCACTGAAGATCCGCCGTATATGTGGGCCTGGTACACGTTAAATCTGACGTCGTGTGTCAAGCATCCTCCCTCTGATATGGTGCGGAAATTTGGAGAGGGGATGCCAAATCAGGTGTAGTCCTCGTCATCTGACCACGGTTCAAAATTACGAGATCCAAAATTGCCCTCGTGTTCTAAACGGGACGTTAATAAACTAACATGTTTACTGAGAAAAGAGAAGACAAAACAAAATGGAAATACTCAATGAACCAGTTACCCATTTTTTTAAAGTAAATCTAAGCGAATGCTATATAGCTTTGTTTAGTTATATTAAAGTCTCGTTTTGCAGCAACACGAGGGCTATTTTGGGACGGACCTCGTCATTTTGAATCACGGTCAGATGACGAGGACGACACCTGAGCTGGCACCCCCTTTCCAATCTTTTGCATTGTAAAACGAGTTCAAATACATTGGTTTCCATAAATTAAGAAAAAATCACAAAGAAAGCATTACAGTAGAGTCTCCCTACAACGAAGTCTCTCTATAACGAATTTCTCCCTATAACGAAATTTTTAATCGGAATGTTCAATAACATTCGAAATATTCTCCATATAACGATGTGGTTGTTTCCTTATAACGAATTTTTTCAGATGTTTATCCTTTCGATTTTTGTCATTTTTGAAGAAAGTTGGTAGTTTCTGTGCAACCAATTCGCTCACTCGTGCCTGTTTCTGGAATCACTTACTCTTAAAATGTGAAAATTTTTCTGAAAATTTAACATCACGAAATGCAAAGCAATGGAAAATAACGGAATTTTTCAAGTAAAATAAACGTAAGTACACACTAGTACATATTATTCTCTAAATTGGTGAATTGTCTTAACTTCTGAGCATTTTATTTATACAATAGAAATTAGTATAATTTTAACAAATTTATAATATATATATTACTCCATTTTTAATTGAAAATCATAATTAAATACATTTGAACTTATCGCACCTATTGAAAAGTTTGGAACATTTACTTAAATAACTGCAAAAATTTCTGATCTCCGTATAACGAAATTTTCTCTATAACGAATTTTTCAATTGGAACCAAGCGATTTCGTTATAGGGAGACTCCACTGTATTTCGTTCAAAAACGAAACCAGTCGGTACAAAATTTGAGAGTGTTAACCCTTTCGGGACGACGCGCCTTCGCCAAAGACCTTCCCACGGGACGGAGCGGATGAGAAAGGAATTGTCCCACCGGACGGGGTTTTTGCGTCGCTAAGCCTAACTTCAGAAAAAAAATCACAAAAAAAAGTTTAAGCCCTAACGTCGTAATTTTTGGTACCATTTTAGATTATTACTTAAGCTGTGATATACGTTAAAATTAGCATTAAATACTCATTTTCCTTTAATTTATATGAACAGGGTTCGTACTCCGCCTGAAATTCCTGAAAAACTCCTGAATTTTGCTCTTTTTTCCTAAGGGCCCTGAAAACTCCTGAAAATTGTGTTTTTTATCCTGATATTTCTTTTTGTCTCCTGAAAAATTACAATCGACGGGCAAAAGATAAAATTTTGATAAAACATAAAAAATATTACGTTTCCGTTTTTCCTTATTGATAGAAAGTCGCTGGAATCCGGATTACTTAGCGCTCAAAGAGTCTACCGCGCATGTTCCGAGTCACCGCAATTGGGAAAGATGGGAGAATTGATATTTAGTATTCTTTTTTGCTAATTTTATAAAAATTGTCCACACTACATCTTCTCCCCTACAATTAATTTTTTTCACATTATCTCCTGAATTTTCTGTATTGTACTCCTGAAAAAGTCCTTAGAAACTCCTGAATTTTACTATCATATATACAGTATGAAGCCTGTATGAATATATATATAAAAAATATGCTTACCTTGAGAAATAATTTTCGAAAGCACTATTCTAATTCTTCTGAAATTTTAATAGACAAAATGCATAAATAAACTTTAAGATTAATAATAATAAAAAAAAAATACCAGAAAGACTATTTAGAAGAAGAAGTAGCAACATTTTAAAATGAAAACTGAGTGTGAAAAACCTCGAAGCAGGAAGGAACGCAAAGAAATCGCTAGAAATATAACTTTTTAAAATTAATCATCACTCTCATCTGCTAATTGGATCATTTATCATACGAGCATATTCTGCCTCAGATAAATAACGCTTTCTCGCCATAATAAACTAGTCAAGGTTTTCCGAAATCAAAAGCAAAGTACGCGATTACGCGACGTGTAACTAGAATGATGTAACTAGACTGACGGTAAAACCCAAAAGGAACCCCACATAGAAGCGAAAAGAAATAAATAAAAGTATTCGGTGAGATACAGAAACGCACTCACCAACGCAAACCACGTGGAGAGTGAAACATCCCAGCTCTGTTTATTTACCTTACGTTTTAGCCCCCCCCCTCAACAGCTGATGAGAAAATACCAAATTCAGGCAGGAAGTGAACGATCTGAAGGTCAGGTTCCGATAATTATGTTCGGTTCAAAATAAATGGACACAGGGTGCCATCTAGTGGTCTTTAAAAATTGTTTCAGCTCAAAATGCATATATGATACGCCCGGCCGTGGGAGACAATTCCAAGCGTTGCAAATATGCAACGCCCGTCCCGAAAGAGGTGTTAAATAAAAGGTTTGGAATAGAACTGCAATATACAAAATAGTGTCTCTGCAATCGGAATTTGAATGGAGCTTATAAATGCATACTTGAAAATAAGACTAGATTTTGCTATGGTGGTGAGGTAAGTCATACATACACATGTCTATAGCATTCAGACTCCGCCCTAGCCAAAACCATGCGGATGACAAGAGAAGACCCAATATAAGGGTACCCAAAGGCCCAACATATTACTAAAAGGACACACAGTCCATGGTACATCAAAAATATCAATTAAACAGCCATTTTAACAATAACTCAAACTATTGTCCTAAAAGTAACATAAAAAATTTAACAAACTGGCTAACCTAAGAGAAATTATAATATGGTAGTAAGGTTATTAAATGTGGTAGCGAGGTCAGAAATCTGGAATAGCCTATTCCTTACAGTGACTTCGAGTCATCATTTGTTATCCGAACTGTGATGGAGGGCCGTTAGAAGATTAGGTAAGTCAAAATTAGGCAGAGTTCGCCAAATTGCTAATTGTGAATCTTTCTGTGATTCATAGACCGCCAACTATTTCGAACCACAAATTTCGCATTCTGAAGGTTCCGCCGAGGATGATTATTGGGCACGTTACACTTCGAGTGCCAATAACAGAATTTTACAGTCACACGCAAATATTTAGAAGTTCAATCCCAACCCAACTTAGATCTTGCCTTGCTACAATCATCTAAAGGATGGTCTCGTGAGGTGTTCTGTGGGGGATCAGCCATTTGCGTGTCGCTCACCTCGCTCCATAGGAGAAACCGTTGGAAATGGGCACGCTGCCATGTTCACTGAACTGAAGCTCGAGGGAGGGTTGTACTCTTCATGGATCTGTCCAGAATTAGTTTGTAAAACGATAGTAGACGTTGCTTGGTTTCTGGAGAATCTGCAATCCGTTATCATCCATCAAATATCTGTGAAGGAGATTCATACTCTGGAGGCAATAACTATGTATGGGTTGATACCTCTCTGGATGATTGCACAAACCTACCTGTCCTTCCACGCTGAATATGAATCATTGACTCTGGTGTCAAATAGATGATAATTTCCGAACTGTGATGGAGGACTGTTAGGAGATTAGGTAAGCCAAAATTAAGCAGAAGTGCCCAGATTGTTAATTGTGAATCTTTCTATAATTAATAGACCACGAACTATTTCGAACCACAAATTTGGCATTCTGAATGTTCCGTCATGGATGAATATTGGGCACGTCGAGTGCCAGTAACAGATTTTTACAGTCAAGCACGAAGATTTAGAAGCTCAATCCCAACCCAACTTAGATCTTGCCTTGCTGCAATCACCTAAAGGATGGTCTCAACGTTTAGTACTAAGATAGCTTCATGGCGGTGTTCTGTAGGGGATCAGCCATTTTCATGTCGCTCACCTCGCTCCATAGGGGAAACCGTTGGAAATGGGCACACTACCATGTTCACTGAACTGCAGCTCGAGGGAGGGTTGTACTCTTCATGGATCTGTCCAGGCTTAATATGTAAAACGATAGTAGACGTTGCTTTGTTTGTAGAGAACCTGAAACCAACCCGTTATCATCCATCAAATATCTGTGAAGGAAATTCATATGTTGGAGGCAATAACTATTTATCGATCGATATCTCTCTGGGTGGTGCACAAACCTACTTGTCCTTCCACGCTGAACATGGACCTCTCAAGTCTACAGAGATGAATCCTTGACTCTGATGTCCAATAGATGATAGTTCCATTCCACATGACGAAAACGCAAGGCTACACAGCTCATACCGTGAAAGTTTATTCTTCAGCAGCAAACGGTTTAACGTATGGAGTGATCAGCTTGATCTGGAATCTGTTGCACATCTTGCAAGAAGAAAAAAGGCGGCAAGTCACAGCACAGCGTTAAGACAACGTGCAGTCTCTTAGATGACATGCGCAGCTACGTTTTTCGTGGTGCTGTAATGTCGCGAGAACTGACTTCATTACTTTACAAATAACAAAGAAAATGTGTGTTGTGTACTACATATCAATTCCGTTAAAATAAACTTATAATTTTTTTAATATTACTATTTTGGTGATTTTTTCCTTAATGTAGGGAAAGTTGTGTATTTATTCTGAAAATTTTCCCCAATTTTTTTATTTGATTTATTTTCCATTTATGGTGAACATTTTCATTGAGAAGATTACTGGATTTTAAGCTGGATTCAATTTTCACACGTCAGCAATCATTTAGTAAAAGGCAAGATGGAACTTGCTACAAAACTCCTTATCATCCTATAAAAATAATTTCAAAGATTGGTTGATGGTATTTCAACACAACCCTGTTTTCTATCGCCTTTTCTGCAGTTTCATATTGTCACACAGTATATTCAAAAATATTTATCAATTAATTAGGAGACAGGATTAAAATTATTCAAAAAGAATTATTATTAAAAAAATTATTGAAAAAAAAATAATTCACAAACATAAGTGCAGAACTTTTTTTTTTTATCTACAATGTAAGCAATTGCTTTCATGACTAACTTTGCACAGAGCATTTGGTATGGATCGCTTGAATTAGCTTCATAGGAGGCCAAATCTCTTTTACCTCTTTTTTAAAACAAGGGAGCGCTTTGAGAAGCTTTTATACTGGCCATTCATTATGCCGGTGCTGTGGATCTTTCATTATGCCGGTGCTTTTGAAAAAATCAGATATCCGATATATCTGATTTTTTCAAAAACAGTTATGGAACACATGCATGATAGTGTGTAAGATTCATCATCACAGGAAAGTCTGAAACAGAAATTACGATGTGGAACAAAAAAATAAGTTTATGAGGGTATGGTCTCTTCTTAAAGTTATATAACTCTCACAATATGAATTCATACTGGAAATGAGGCAATTACTGAATCCTTGTGGCAGTTGGCCCTACTAATACAACAATGTTGTTTTAAGGTCTTGGACGGATCTGGGAGGAGAAAAATTGAATTGCAGTTTCTTCACTAAGGACATTGCAGATATGCTGTATAGAATTTAGGTTTGGAGATCTGACGGGTTATTGCATCTAGCAAATATCCTTATTTTCCAGAAATTCGTCAACTTGATGAATCCTATGCGGCTGAGAACTGTCGTCTATACCAGGGGGTTCCCAACCTTTATTCCCTCGCGTACCCCTTGATTAATCTTTATATTTTCGCGTACCCCCTACTGTCATATCATCCCCCACACGAACCATCCGTCTATTCAAAGTTCTTATCAATAATGTTAAGGGCTTAGGTAAGCTTAAGAGTCAAATGACTCGAATTAATGACATTTGCTGGACTTTTTTTGATTTTACATATTATTGCATTTTCACAATAGTATTAGTTCAACGCCAAAACAAATGAAATTAGTATTATAATAATTTCGCATTAACTTATAAGGATGGCTAAATTTAAAATTTCTAATAATCAACTTTTCAAGTGGTAAAATTATTAAATAGCAAGTATTAACTTGGGGAAACAAAATTCTGTAACTTTTTAACTTCTTTATATTTTCTTGTTGCCGCCATTACCAACTTTGATTTCGCGTACCCCCAGTGGTACGCGTACCACAGGTTGGGAACCTCTGGTCTATACTATAGAAGTGGAATCACAGAGCGACGCAACTGTAGCCATGAGAAAGCAAACATTCACGCTTCAAGATTTCATTCCTATAGCTTTCAGCAGTCACAGATTAGGGATGGGAAGAACCTAACGGTTTTAACATAAAACATTTTTTGTTTTGGTTAACCGGTTTTTTTCGGTTATTTTTTTGTCCTGGTTATAACTGGTTCTTTTTTTAAATCCAATAACCGGTTTAAAAAAAACGGATCAGAAGATAGGTTCGATTAGACTAAAATTTACCAAGTTATGAAGATTTGAATTTCATCATCTTAGGCCAATCAACGACAACCGCTTCCTCGAGGCGTCTGTTGGTTGGCGGATTACTAAAAGAGTTTTTATGAACAGATAAATATTAGTCAATGGATTAATTTTCTGTAAAAACAATATTAATAAAAATTGTCTACAAACGGCCTTTGTTTTTTTCATATATTAAAAAAGAAAACACGAAAACCGGTTATTTTGAGCAGTTATAACCTCCAGGTTAAACCGGAGTTGAAAAATCCTGATTAACCGAAAACCGGTTATTTTCTCAATAACCGCCATCCCTAGTCACAGAGCCTCTACCAAAGACATAGAGATTAGTACTCCTATTCAACATGTCTGCTCAGACCATCACACCTCCGCTGCTATAATGGTTTCTTCCTCGAATATTGGAGGACAGGTCCATGTTTCTCCTTGTATGAACGCACGTCCAAAATTTAGGGTTAGGTTAAACAGGAATCACCGATTAATATTATGCTGAGCTGGCTGTTTTGCGCACAGAAAATAGTGGAACACAAATAGCAGGTCTTACAAAGCTCTCTCGTGTATCTTTCTGGGAACAGTAACAGCTGGGTTTTCTGCGGTTGCATGAAGGCCACCAGAGAGTAAACCAGCGGGAGTGGTCTCCCCTAAACTTTCTCGTATACTTCTCCAAAAAGGTGCTGTTTCCCCTCCCCCCGCGTGGATAAAAAAATTCGAACCTATTGTAACCCAGGATCCAATGACTATCAGAAAATATTTAGGTAAAAAATCAAATTTAAAGAGATGCGTTCCGATTAAATGCGTACCGATTTCTACTCTTTCTTGGCTCAAGGACAATCCTTCCGCGTGCACAGATTGCTACCAAGTACGCATGCGCATGGAGAATCGGATGAAAAAAAAGCGCCAAGCAGGAGTCAATAAATATCGTGCACAGAAGATTGCTTTCAATACGCATGCGTGTGGAGATAGCGGACTCGTTGGAGATGCGCTTATACAGACCGACAGACAGTCAACCTTTTGACGGATTTGGCCCAAACTTTTATACGGACCTACATTCATGACGATAAAACTGTGTACCAAATTTTATCCATCTAACCATTCAAGTTTTTGAGTTATAGTATTCGCATGACTTCGGACATACAGATAGACAGACTTCCCGTTGACGGATTTTGTCCAAAATTTGATAGAAACCTACAAATTATGTTTAAAGACCACATAATAAAAAAAATGGAACAAAAACAAATAAACTACATAAAAAAAAGAAAAAACTCCTGTCAAAAGAGGCAGCTAAAAAGCAGAGAATAAGCCAAAAGAAAAAAAAAAATCTTCTCAAAATAAAAAAGAAAACAGATGATTTACCTAGTCCAGGGATGGCGAACCAATGGCACGCGTGCCATTGATGGCACGCGACACAATATTTTGAGCACGCCAGCGATCACAAAGTTCACTAGGAAGCATTGACGGTACTATTTGACGGCACGTCTATGACCTCATTAAACATTTTTTTAGAAAAAATGGCACGTTGATACATAAAGGTTCGCCATCCCTGACCTAGGCATTCTAGAGATAATGTAGTCCTGACAATTATGCCAGTAATTAAACAGAGAGATACTAATGAAGGCTGTGCAAAAACTTTAGCCTCTACTGAAAATAAACTTGCAGAGGATTCCAACACATCCTTTATTGAAGAAAAATCTGTCAAAGATAGGAGCCCTCCAAAACAAGGGATGAAGCGTGTTTATGGAGATCTGTTAGCAACAAAAGCTGCACAAATAAAAAAATGAAAGGAAACCAATTCCTTAACAATTAAGGAAATGTTTCAAAGGGTTTCAAATAACAATAATGCTAAATGAATCAGTCATTGTAACTGTATAATTTTTCGACCTCTCTCATTTTATAAGGTGCAAAATCATTGTGCTGTTACTTTTGCAAAATTGTAGGAAAAAAAAAAGAAATAAAACAGAATTCAGTATATGATACATTATTATAATTTATAAAGAGCTAATACACTTTTCACAATTGCATGAAGCAAAAGAAATTATTTGTCCTTATTTTTATTTATTTTTTGAGCTAACTTTTATCAAAAAGCTATTAAATATAATTCTCGGATTTCTGTTGGGTGAATGTTGCATCTCAGTGATATACAGGTGGTAAATATGTTTTAATGTCTTAATTTTGTATTTTCTGATGCCCCTGATGACGTGTTAAACTTGTTTTTTAACACGTGTAATGTGAATGATTTAATAATAATTTAATATTCTTTTTCTTTTTTGCACGTACTGAATTATAAATAATTAAGTTATTAATTATTATAGGGTAATATTTTCATCATGTTGCATGTTCTGATGTTTTACTTCTTTCGCGTATAAATTATGGTACAAATTTTTTGCTCACGTATGATTTCAGTCTTTTTGCTTTTTCATCAATCTCATCCCTGTTAATTCCATTTTGGTTCCATGTTTTCGAAATGCGTGCCATGATAATCAGGTTATGGAAGACTATAATTATAATTAGTTGAATCTATCAAGTTACATCTTCAGTTTGTGATCTTAAAAACTAATTTTATTTATTTTTACCTAGTCCTTTAATCGTTTCCATAAGCTATCCACATGATTTCAAAATACATCCTGATCACCAGGTTCATCTATTTCACAAAATGTAATTAGTTGATTTTGTTAAGTTGAATTTTGTGAGGTTAAAAAACTTATTTATTTTTAACTTTTACCTAATCTTTTAATTTAAAAATATTAGATCTTCTGCAGTGTAAGCACAGTTACGTCTTTCACGAACTTGCACAATAATTTGATTCATAGCACCATGGAAGAATCAGAATTTATCAAGAACACCGCGAATCGAAAATATTTAGAAACCGCTGCCTTAGTCCACTTAACGTTTTCTAAATGATAGTATGATATAAAGTAGGTTATCTCTTTTGATAAAGGGTCTTTTATTTCTAAAATGACACAATGATATGCGACTCTTATCACTTCTGTTATCATCTGTATCATTGAGATGTAGAGGAGTTGCTCTTTTCTCTCTCACTTACAATAATTTTGAAGTTGAATGCAGTAGGTGGTATTAAGATTGCAGAATAGATTATTTATAGTAATTATTTGCTTTGACAAAGTAATAAAACATTTTAGTATACAACTTTATGTAATTGTGTCTTTTAAAAACTTTCATTTTATAATGGATTTAAAACTTTTAATCATGTATGTTTTCAATTAAAAACATACTCACTAATTTCTTTACAGATTTTCAGTTGAATCGAAATGGCTGCAAAACCAAGTACATACCAGAGACTGATGGTGCATACATTGACTACTAATTTCCGTGAAGCAGTTAAGATAGAGACTGCTGAAATGTGTCATCCAAAGAAGGGAGAAGTGTGCGTAAAAAACAAGTAAGCAATTATTTATATTTAAAATAATATAGAGTTTTCATCATCCTGAATTTTGTGATTTAAAGTTTGTGAATCACGAAATATTAGAATAAATATATGTATCATTAAGTATCATTTGATAAATCAAAAAATGTTTTCTACATGTTTTGAGTTTACTGTTTTCAAATGAATTATTTATCAAAATTTGAACTCCGCAAATCAAGAAATTCGAATATTTTCCTTCCTAGAATTCTTGCATGAATAATCTTTTGAAACTCCCTAGGTATGTCGGTATCAATGCTTCTGATGTTAACATGACCAAAGGCCGATATTTTACCAGTGGTAAACCACCATTTGGAGTTGGATTTGAGGTAAGTTTTAAAAAATTCTTCATGTATTTGTCTACGTTAAGGCGTTAAAATCTGCAGAAAGAAATACTGCATAACTATCTAGACACAAATCAACATAAAGGTTTTTTCCCTCCTGTAGGTATATTTTTTAATGGAAGACTGAAAAATAAGCTGTTATCCTAGCTTTATATTAAAATACATTTTCAATTGGTATTACAGTATTTTATCATTTTTGTAAATAAATATGGACGATGTCAGCAAGATCATTAATAAAACTACCAATTTTTTAGAGTAGAATTACTCTGCACGATATGTTTTATTTTTCAACCGTAGTTATGAAAATTGATATAAGGAAAACAAATTCAAAAAGTTAATTTTGAGCTTAAATTTTCAATGAAAAGTTAATTGATTAATTGGAATACTGAAATATACGAAGAAAGTATATATTTGCATCAGAAGACTTTAGTCTCTCTTTAGGCTATATCAACTACTGTCTGATTTCATATAGTAGTTAGCTTTGTGTTTAGCCGGCTGGTATGAGTAGTAGTTATTTAGCCTTCGCAGTGGATTAACTATGGGAGCGTGGGGGACGGTCCGCCCCTGGCGGCAAAATCAGACATGTAGGAAAACAGTTTTATAACTAAGAAGATATACATAAAAAATATGTATTGTAATTAATTCATATTTCTCGCTTTCTTTCGGCAAATTGCCGGTATGTGAAAGAAAGTCTGACGGTGGATGCGCGATTTCGCAACCTATCTGTTGAGATCAAGAGAGTCAAACGACGAATTGCGTTATTAAATCAATTTTCCCCCCTGGAATTTATTATTTTTTATTTTGAGAGTCAAACAACGGATTGCGTTATTAAATCAATTTTTCCCCCTGGAATTTA